>JAQIVE010000428.1:0-38146 GCA_034698285.1 Sminthurinus bimaculatus
AACCACTCAATGTTTTTCCTTTGCTGGAACTCTTCCTGCACACTCTACGTATGTACTACTTACGTATTACGTACTTATATTCAAAGCTTACTGGCCTTTTTCAATAGATTTCATAACGTGAGTTTATTCACTACTCACTCATATTACATAAAAAATCATTTTAACTTTGTAGATCATATTGGATTTGATTTCCACTACGTTTCGTAGGCGGTCGTATGTAGTTTTATCCTAAAGATGATCAAAAAGGACATTTTTTAAATATAGGTTAGCTGATTGCACCGATCAATGCGTAACATTGGAGTTTAAAATTAAAAGTTCAAAAGATTATTTTCTTAATTTATTTATAGGCTACTCCTGTTAAAATGTCCTACACACTTCTTTTTCTTGGGACATTAATTTCATGTCCAATGTTTTCACATAAACAATAAACAGTCTGTACAACACGAGGCATGAGGCACGAGTTTCGAGAGTTGAGTGAAAGTTCAAGCATGAAAACTTTCATGTTTCATTTTCATTGCCGAGTCCTACCTGATCTTTATTATGTACAATGTATGTACATTGTACATGTATTTGTAAAGATGGACACGCAGGTCTTCTTTCTGAAAACGTGTTGTATTTCGACGGATAAATACAATTTGTTTTTGCAGACGAATTTCCCGTTCATGTTCCGCCATTGAATATTCAATAACTACATGCGTGAAAGAAACAAAAATTATGGCGTAACTGAAGAATATCAAAAAAAAGATGAAGGCGATCCATTCCACGTGTAGGTAGGTCACTTAAATGACGGCTATGCTTAAGGATGACGGCATGCAATATTAAATGTTAGTTAGTGGTAGTTTGTTAGAATACGGATAAAAAGAAAAAGAGACTTGCACGTTGCACACAGATAAAGTTTCATTCATTCATTCATTCAATTAATCAAAGGGGAAAAGAAATATACAAGCCTTGTGAAAAAACTGTGAGTAGGTGTACGTATGAAATATTAAGAATGAGTAATAACCAAATATCGTAACATTAAAAAAATATTCAATAGTCGCATAAATATAGTGATGCCGAAGATGCTACACTATATTCAAGTATTTGCAGAACATAATACATACTACAATTAAATACCAAATACTTATTGCATTGATGTAACCGACCAGACACAAAACCGGCAAAGGTGACAAAGACAGGAAGAACGTGGGCAGTTTGGAAAGTTCAATGTTTGGTGAATATGAATTCCTTTTATTCGCACTTTCACTGCCACAAAGAGTTTTACCTATGTATTATGTGTGTATACATTATACATGCTACACACTGAACAGTCCATATTTCTTATGGCTGGGAGAAAAGTTCACACAATCGCGTTTGAATCAAGATGCCGCTGTGAAATTTCCTCTTTATAGAACACGGATAGAGTTAGTGCAACCGACGGAAAATTACAACACATTCTACAGTCCGTACAAATAATGATGAGGACTTTCAAATGAGGATACAAATAACAATTGCATAAAACGATAAATGTGTGTAATAAAATAGGTTTCATCTATGTATAAGCTTCGATTTTTTTCTAGACATCCATGGGAATTTATTTTGATACTGGATAGTAACGTTTGATACAAAACGTTCCGTAATTTCCGACTCACCATAGCCAGTTTCCAGTGTAGTCGGTGTTATTGCAGACGTTATACCGTACACAATGGCTAAAATACTAATACAGGAAGCAGTGTATTGAGAAAGGCACAGCGGGGATTTTGTTTCCCAGATGTCAAGGACCGTTGTTATGGTGAGCCGCTGCACAGTATCAAAATCGCACACATACACCTACAAAAAACATAAATTGAAACAGTGCCTGCCTATAAAGTATCAAACATCAGGTGAAACCAAGTCAAGAAGCCACCACACCACACGTGCACATGACATGCTATAGCAAAATAAGCACAAGCTAACCTCAGGAAAGAGAAACATACCAGCATTGCATTGCAGTTTTCAGTGCAAAATGTCATGAGTCATGAGGGGAGGCATGAATTATGAATTTTATGATTATGAGATTCAGTTACAAAATAAAAACAAAGCAAAAGTATCTAAATTAGTGCAGTTAATTTTTAAATACGTTTAACGTTTTTACTTTACAGTTTGTTATTTTATTTGAAATTTGAACGAATTGTTTACCATTATCTACAGATACGTTACAATTTCCTACCCCAACGATCAAATTATCTTGAAGTAAAAATATTCGAGCAATAAGCGATAAAAATAGACAAGAGAAGAGAACTAATCATCGAGACAAGTTATATTTGATTTGTGACCTATCTATAGGTACGATCATTATACATAATACGTATTACCCACGTAGCATAGTTTGTGCTTAGAGTTGTATAATATTATAGGCATTGTGTGCATCAGTATATTTTTATTTAGATTTACTCAATATTGCATTATGCCCATGTTGTGTATTGAAGAGAGACAAAATATTTAATATGCATGTACAGTACATACTAATATTGTGATGCATACAAATACTTACTTAGAAATCATATAGTTAAATCATAGGTCTCTGACGTGAAAATATAACAAGACGGGAATTTCTACACAGTGAAAGAAGTTGGCGTTGGTAAACCAAACTAATGTAACACAATTCAGTCAAACCAAACCAATAAACTTAGACAGCACAGCAGGAGCAGAGAACCGAGAGAAAGTAGAAGCAGTCGCAATACACACACGCACATACAGTACAAATATACAAAGGGAAAGAGGGAGAGAGAGAGAAAATAGGAGAACAGGTAATGTTATATAGGAATAATACTAAAAGTCTTGGGGGGAAATAAACGTAAATTAGATCGATGGAGGACTATTGATTCAGCCTTCATACGTTTGTGAACCTTTGAGCGAGACGGCTGGACATGGAAAAATCGGTGGTGGTGAAAGAAAAGAGTGACGAGTTTACGAATAATTCTAAGGACAGTCGAGAAATTTTGAATTATGACATCAATACAAGTTCGGGGGAATTAACTGTAAAGGTGAGTCATAGTTAATTAAATAGGTCATGGAATTATTGTTTATAAATGTAAAATTTATGCATGATATTTAGCATGGAAGTCTGTTCATTTCCACGATAGAGTATTCTGAATTTCGAATCGTTTGCGTACCAGTAGAAATAAAAACTTGATTTTCCAGTAGTAAAATAATCTCTTTTGAACAATCTAATTAATATGACGCTTATTAATGAACGCTATACGTGACAATTTTTTTCCCCTTTAAAAGGTTATCTGCTTGGGTGACTCAAGTGTGGGAAAGAGCAAGTGAGTAAACTTAAAAGTTTTATTTTTTTAGCAACAAAGGTTGGCTAAAAATTGGAATGAATTATGTAGTCAGACATACTATGTGTAAGATTAGTAGAAAGTTTTTAGGATTGCTTTGTAAATTAAACTGATCATGGTTAATTTTTCTGCCTAGATTGCTCGAGAGATTTTTGGCCAACTCCTTCAAACCGCAACAAGTATCAACATATGCCTTGACTTTGTACAGATATAACACAGTAGTTGACGATGAAACCATTGTTGTAGGTAAGATGTTGATTTAGTCAATAAAAGGACAGTCATGTATGTATTATTTTGTATTAGAATGAATTTGTTTGTTCGCTATAATATGTGCAAACAATTAATTTTAAATGCTAACATGTCCTGTATGCTTTATGTTTTACAGATATATGGGACACAGGTAAGATTGTTTTTAATTAATCCACTAAAGAAAAGCTTTTTAGTGAAATTTTCTCATAATGAACATTCAGTATTCAAGAAAATATAAAAATTACGATGTGCCGTAGAGAAATGTAAATTGTAATGCGAATTTCTATGTAACTGGAAAATTAATTACAAAAAGTGACCTAATTATGGAAATCTTACTTTTATTTATTTACAGCTGGACAGGTGAGTATAGAAAAAAAATAATGCTAAAAAAATAAACACAAAGCACAAACATAAAATTCGACATCATGAATTTAGAATGAAAAAGATTCTTTCATCGATAGAAAGAAAAGTTTCACCAGTGGATTTGAAGTACAAAGTAGGGAAAGTTCATTCTTAAAAAGTCCATGTTGAATCCTTTTTTCTTGCTTTTTATTTTATAGGAGCGCTTCATGTCCCTTCATCCCTCTTACTATCACCAAGCTCATGCCTGTAAGTCACTAACAACAACAAAAAACTACCAATTCTAACTGAAAATTTTTAATGCTTTGAAACTTCATTATATTTATGTCTACATATACAGGCGTAATGGTATTTGACGCAACACGGAAAATCACATATAAAAACCTGAGTAGATGGTACGAAGAGCTGAGGGCATATAGACCGAGTATTCCTGGTAATTAATCCTTAAATAAATAATAAATGATAAAATAATTCCTGGTGCTTCCATTACGTTTGTTTGAAAAAATTGTGTGGCTCTGACTATGTGGTTGAAGAAATATTCAGACAACATTTTAAACTTTTGTTTTCAGTGGTTTGTGCCGCAAATAAGATAGATGTAAATACTGATATCACTCAGCGATCTTTTGCCTTTCCTGAAAAGAACAATATTCCTCTATATTACGTGTCTGCGAGTGATGGGACTAATGTGGTAAAACTGTTTCACGATGCAATAACTGCCGCAGTTCATTATAAAAAGAATCCAACTGACTTTACGGATCAAATCATCGCCGAACTGGAGGATTTTACCAATTTAAGTCTCGCAGGATCAACGCCGACCATAACATCTCAACAGCAGCAAGGAGAAATCTTGTCGCAATGAAAAATTATAAGAAGAGAAAAGATAATGAACAAGGATGAAAAAGTGCACAACTCATGACTCATGACTATGTTACATCTACATCTGTGTACTTGAACACCAGAAAATAATGCTTCAACTATCGGCACTCATATCAGCACTGAATTTTCGACTGTATCAAAAAGTGGTGATAAAAACTAAAGCTGTTAATACCTACTTAAATAATGAACCATAAAAACACTAAAGTCAACTATAATAATTAAGTATAATATCCTATTTATGTATATTTCTTACACAAACTTCTCTACATTTACTGTATATATACCTTCTTACGTACAATATACAATACTACTTATGGAATATTACAATGAAAATAATGATTCATAATAATCAGTATGAATGGGAATCAATATAACATGTACTGCTATGAATCGAACTGTTTGTGAAATATCCGTAATTTGTATCATTTTTCTTATTCTTTAAGCTTTTTCAGTTTTCATGCTACAATTGAAGGGTTTCGAACCTTGCAAAATCACCGTCAAGTTTCTATCCAGCGACACCATGCTAAATATTTATGTGTAATGATGTGTAATTTTTACAATGTACAAAGGTGCGTAAAAATTAAAAATACTGCTGCGAGGTTGTCTCAAACTATATTTTAAACGCTTTAGTTGTAGTATACTTACGCACATTCAGCAGTTTAAAATCCATATATTATAAATGTTCAGAACATTATGTTAATTGTGACAAAGATTTTTTTGAACTCTGTCAACCAAAACTCAATTATTTCAAGGCCAATTTTGCTTACTCTTACGTGAATTCATAATTCTTGAACAATTTCCATTGGACTTTCATTTTTCAACACGAAACAACAGAAAAAACGAATGACTGTAAAGTTAAAATATGAACCAATAAGAAAAGAGAAAAATATGATAACTTTATTATGTGAATAATAAATCAAAATAATTTCCGGTTTTGGAAAAAATCATTAAATATTTATTGATTTTTGTTGGGAACAAAACAATTCAAACATAATAACCTGTATCCAGTTCATGTTACATGTTAACATAGAAAGACTTAATAACAACTGTAATAATATGTCTTAACAGGCATGGCGCATAACACATAACAAAACAATAGATACTATTGAATATTATGTAAAAAGTAGGCTCAAGTCGGGTATAATAATATTTCAAGTCTAGCCAGTAGATTTATATTCGTATTCGGATATGATGGTATACGCTGTAACATACAGAGCGCACAAAGCGTTTTGTTGTTAGACAAAGAAAAATAAATGCTTGCCTTGTCGTTCATCTTTATATTATATTATGTATATACAGGGATATTAAAAAGACTGTTAACCTGTAACAAGGTCCTTGGCGTGAGTCAAGATTTCCCTGAATACGTTTTTGTCAAGTTTACAAATCTGATGTCCTTTATTCTACTAGTAGATATCAGTTTTGAAAACAAAAAATTCTAACAACAAGTCCAAGCTTATGAACTGGGGTTTTTCAGTTCAGTTTGTACAGCGACTGTCTAATGTTAAGCACATTTTCCCCGTTACGTTGAGTCAATTCCCTTGTTACCCATTTACTGAGCTAAAAATGTTTCATTTGCGAGTGTCCAAAGTCCAAAGTAACTTAAAAACACATGGTTAGTTAGCCCTGGTATGGTGCACAGTTTTGGGGTAGGTTACGAGTCACACTTATGTATGTATACAGTAAAATGGAGGGTATCAACACAAACGTCCACATTGGTGTCACTATAATTATTGTAGGCAGTCAGTGTACAAGAATGTTTATTTATGTATTAGTCAAAGTCAAGTTTAAAATGTTATACAGTCAGACTTGAAACGGTGGATAGTATTATAAATTATAATTATATGTAGGCTAAAGCTGCATACACAGTAAAATAAATATTCGAGTTAACGTCGTTCATCATTCATATTCACATAATTTCATACAAAATATAATGTCTCGGTGAAAATAATAAATTAAACATGAGTCCATAATATGTAGATTGTCAAAAAATGCAAAACCATACACATACACTGAATACATGTACATGCAAAAGAACAACAAACAACAATGCATATAAAATAGAGTACATAAAACGACAATGATAACAACAATGGTAAAACAAATCAACAAGGTACATAAATAATAACAACAACAATAAAAAAACACAACAACCAACATAAATAGCTTCATTGATCAGGTTCCCATCCAGGCATGGAAAGAAGAAGACGAAACAAGTGACTGCTGAGCATCATCTTCCTTAGTAAAAATATGGCGTGGGGTGCATAAATAATATAATTTAGCTTAGTTTAACCTGTGGTGGGACAGGCGGCTATATTGTATTGCAATGAATACCCAGTGTCCATGTCTGGGTCCATTCCGCCTGTACAATACTGAATTGAAGTGTATGACATGCCAGTACCCGGGGTCACTGTAACAAAACAAAATAAGGAAAGAAACATTATGACACTGCTAATTTTGTTTTGCATCATGGTTGAAATTTTTTGAATGATGTACCTGTGAGCATTCCGTTGGTGTTCAAAGATTGTCCACAATACTTGACGCCGTTGGCTAATAAGTAGTCAGTTGTACACGTACTTGGCTCAGTTCCTGGATAAGAAAATTAAATTAAATCGGGTATCAACCCAAAACTCGATTAGCACGATAATTGAAGTGAATCCAGTCGATTAAAAAACAATCTAGATACATTATGTATTATTCAGTACCTGGAAGCATGAATTCGTTTTCTGTTAACATTAGACAAGATCCTGCCGGGGTGCGAAAGCATTGCGTATAGCAACCGCTATTTTCAATTAACTCTCCTTGACCTCCATTATAGTTATAAGTTTGAGCTGTTCCTGAAGTACCTTGGAACCACTGAAAAAAGTACAGAGTTCATTTAGTTCGACGTAGTAATCGATTTAGTAATTAGCAAGCTCACAATTTTTTACGCTCATAATGTGTCGTATTGTATCAAATCCTACTTGATTGCATCCAACAGGAGCAGCGCACGAGTCAGTTGCTTTGAATTGAACAATGCGAATTTTCCATGTACGAGGGTCAGATCCAGCTGCCAGGGTAAAGGTCAAAGTGGCCGTTCCTCCGATGAGACCGGCAAATGGATCTCCCTTGTTGCCACTGCTAAATTTTTTGGCCAAGTCCCGCTTCTTGCGACCGAAAAGGCTGCTACTGGGCCATGGGACATACACTGTACAAAAACGCAAATATGATGATGTGATGAAATTATTTAAAAACGCATTATGCAATTAATTAGAGAAAATTATAGCAAAAATCTTACGGGATTGGCCAGTGTTGATTCCACAAAGGACTGGGTAAGTAGTTCCAGAAACGGTAACGGTAAAGGTATCATTTGTGCAAGCACCGGAGTTAGGGCCTCGGATTGAAAAGACGGTAAACTCGAGGTACAATTCGGTAGCCTATCAATTGAAGGTTAGTTTTTAAAACACTGAAAATCGAAATACATGATAAAAAATAGTAAAGGAAATTTTTCTTTTTTAAAGCTTTTCTATACGCACTCCTTTAATTTGTGTGACAGTGACACTTTGGGTTAATGGACCAGAGACTGTCCCGGGATATCCAGGGTTGACGAAATAAGAGTTATTTGTTGAGATAGATCCACTGCTGTATTGGACTATGAAAGAATTTTTTTCAAAAATTATTTTTGATTTCAAGTGCCAAAAAATGAGTTTGCATAGATTTGGCAAGGAGTTTTTCTAACCTGAGCAACAGACTCCAAAATTTCCGGCGCAGCTTCCTCCAGCGACTCCGCCGAGGTTTGTGCATTCCCTGGGGGAATAACACACTCCGATGTCTCCACTTGTACTGTTGCAAGGAACGTTGTCGAATGAAATAATACTGAATATTCCTCCAGACACCACTAGAAAAACACACGACAAAAAATTTTCAGTTGATACTTGGCCAGAGTTCCATTTTCCTTCTCGTATTTCTTCCGTGTAGAAAGTTTATCCCACAATTCACAATTTTATTAACTATCTGTAATAATTTAATTTAATTTTAATTTACCTGAACGACGAGCTTCCCTATAGTTTGTTTCATTCAAAGATCCTCTATATAAATTTCTACTTTTACTGTCGAGCACCTTTTCAGCTTCTAAACGATGACATTGAACTTGTCCAATAATATTTAAAACTAGGAAAACTGCGACTATGGTAGATAGATCTCGAAGAGAGTTCATTTTTGTAAAATGAAAAAACCCCATGTCTTTGTTTGTTTTTATCTTTCGTCCTTTAACTAAAGTTCCAACTAATAGTAAAGGTTGTTGTTTAACCACCGACACCAAACTTGAGAGTGATGAAGAAGAACACCTCAACTCAAAAAGAAGTATAGAGATAAGTGGAGACGACAAAAGAACTTTTGCTGTCAATCTCTGGAGTTGAACTGAATTGACAAAAGTATTTTCCCCCAGCCAAAATCTTTTTCCCTTTTCATTTAACTCAACAAAATACTCCTTTTCTGTGCTAATGTGTGATTAACGAATTGCAAATTGATTTTCAATTGCTAGTCGTTATCGTCAAGTGCATCACTCATAGAAAAAGAAAAGAATAAGAGAGGTTTCCGGATGATGATCTCGTCCCCTTTTTCGATGTAGATATTCATTCGTTCATACATATGTAACATGTATATTGTTGCAATTGTTTGTAGTTCAAAAATTCTTTTATTTTTATTTTTCATACATATTCGTATATACAACATAACACATACTTGCAGGGGGTACAGGCCGGCTAATAATATAAGAACAAAAAAAGGAGAGCTGATAATAAATACACCCCTATTTAAAGTAGAGTACATTATCATTAAATTAAAGACTACTGCCAAGTTTCTCATGTAATGAACCCATATGAGACGCATAATTTCCTGAGAGATTCATTCAAAATTCTCAACCTCCGAATTCCAAACCAATACGTTTGCAGCTATAAAACACTACACAATACACAACATGTATGTATAATGTATAATATAGGGTCTCATACATTTGAAAATTATAAATTTGCGTGTAAGTATAGGACACATTGTGTGTACAAGAACATAAATACAATAACGAATTTATTAGAAATCGCCGCTCACACGGTTTGAGTTAATACACTGCTGACGACGAGACGAATCAGTGACAAGTGACAAACCTTGTAACATGATTCGCATCATTCGCAAAATGTGTGCATTGGTAGGATATTCACATATTATAATTAGTTAAATTAGCCTAAGCTGAAAGTTCGAAAAATTAATTATGACTGTACATTTTTAACAAGCTCATAAATAGTAATTATGTATGCATACACAATATACAATATACATATACTTACTCATCGGAATAATTAATAATTCAACACCAATAAATACAATTAACTTACTTTACAAATAGAACTGGGTAATGTTTATGTATCTGCATGTCTGTATATGAGCTTTGTCCATTTTCTCTGTATACTACAGTTTTAACCACAAACTATGTGCTAAAACGTTGACCAAAACTCAACCATACACATTACACATTACTCGGACAGATAGTCAACATTTTCAATCAAGGTAGGTATAATAATTTATTTTCCTTTAAATTACACAAAAAAACTAAATAATAATATTAACAACAACAATTAATAACAGCATCAAATATACACACAATGACAATCTCGTAATATCATACAAAATAATAAATTATTTTTGTGTAAAACTAATAAGTTCGTATATATAAAGTGTTTCGGTATTCCGTACTTTGGAGTACAGACAATCGTTATAGTTGGAAATAATAATATCAAAAAATATGCATATGTATTGATTAGTGAGATATTATTATAATCAACATATGAGTATTAAATAAACAGAATATTTGATAAACACATCATTTTTTAATTACCTATTATAAACAGGCTTGAAAGAGAGCATAGCAAAAGTATGGTGAAAGATGAAGAAAGGTAACGTTGAATGTGTAAGTACGTTTCTCCAGCTGCTGGAGTCCAGCGATTTTCTCCAGACCATAGAAATTTCTCAATGGTGGCTGGCAGCGGAGGGGTTTGGATGGAGCTGTCAACTTTAAGATTTGAGATTGAGACTCAAAGTTTGAGTTTCAACAACAACAATTTTCTCCAGGAGGAAGACTGTCAACAATAATTAAGGAATTCCACTGTGGTCGGTAAGTGAAAAGATATTTTACTTTAGTTTTCTATGTGTCGTCTATTATGTATTTAGTAAGAACACTTTTGTGTGTATTTTATGTTACATCTTACATTTTACATTTTGATTTTTACTTGGAGTTTTTGTTATCCTGGAGTTGACATGCATGGATTTTGTCTAAAGTAAATGTTAAATCCACCTCCGACGTCAATTTCGTTGGTTCTCACATTAACTATAAACGGCCCGTTACTTATATCTGTAATTACGTAAACAACCAAGTTAAAAGTTTACATTCCGAATGTTGAGTACAACTTTGGGTTAAAAGTTTTTTCCCAGTAGAAAATTTAACACTTTGTTAATATGAAATGTGCAAGCATGTTTTACTTTCATTATCGTGGATTTTATAAAATCTTAAATACAAAATACAAACCTGTAACAGGAGCATCTTGCACTATTACAGAAGTGGTAGTAGCATCATTCAATCTCTCACCACAGAGCCTAATTCCATTTATGTTTATGTAGTCATATGGACAATCTCGTACTCCAACACCTAATGAGTAGTAGCAGAAAAATTGTATTTCGTATTTTGTGCTTGACTGCACTTTAAATTTTAAACTACTTTTACTATCGCAATTCAATGCGTGTATTTTAACTTCAGTTTTCGCCGGAACGCTCATTACATATTATCTTTACCTGCTTGTCCACTTGGAAGGACTAAAGTACCCTCAGCTGAAATAAGAAATTTTCAATAATATTCTGTTAGTATTTTGGGAAACATATTTTCTTCAAATTAATCATGTATTGCACATGTATTGACTGTGTATTGCACAATATGTATACCATTTGCGTTGACAATTTGAAACGGCTGATAAGTCCCATCTGGACCGGCGTTAGAATAGGTTACACTACAAAATCCAGCTTCCCGTCTTATGCATATTGCATAGTTAAGGTTATTCTACAGAATGCAAAGGAAGGAATAGATCGATATTTAAAAATTGTAATTTGTCAAACATTTTCACAACAATTTATTTATTGGCTTGTAGAAATACCAGGTATTGAGGTGAAGTGTCCGAAATATAGTTGAAGCTCCGAATCGTTCCCATTACTCCTGAGAGTATAATATCGGATTTAAATTAGCCAAGTTTATAACATGGGAAATCTGAAAGATTTTACAAGCACTTTCCTCTTCTATGTATGCGTTCTATGCATGTGTAGTGTGTACCTTCATTATATTGGAGACAATGGGAAGGGGGGCCTAAAGTGGCATACTGGGTGATTCTTATCCTCCAACTTCGAGATCCTTCACCCGTTGTCATAATAGATAATTGAATCCCGTTGGAGGATCCTGTCGTTTCTACATAGACTGGAAATCATTTGATTATTAATTTTTTCATACAATATGCTGTATTAAATAATTTGATAGAGTAAAAATAAAATGTAATCCTTTGTATCAGCAAATCAGCATTATGCAGTCTGTACAGTTCAAAGATAAATCTGGTTATAGGTTATATTGTTGACTGTATATAATATGTAGGTAGTATGTATGGTGCATAATATGTTCAACAAAAAATATATAGATTTTTCAAAGATGACAATGACGGGCACATTCTTTGGCCGATACTCTCGTCATTTTGTCGTCATGTAATTTTCCATTTAAATTCATGTGTCCCATGTTCAATTGTATTGTGAACTGTGGCGTGTATTACCTTCACCACGTGTCTCCACCCTTTCTTTGTCGTGAGCATATAGACCACGGGACATTATGACTTGGTCAAATCTGTTTTTTTATGTATAATATGTAGTGTCGGAAAGAAGAAGAATGAATTTTTTTTCCTTTTTGAATCATTTTCAAAATATTAAATATAAACAAGTCTTTTTACGGCTCATCAACAATTCACAAAAAAACATGACTCTTCTTTCGTTATTATTCTCATTCTTATATATGTGTGTACGCTTATGCATTCAACATTTTACGTCACATTAAATGTTCTGTCATCGATAGGTTGACAAAGGGGTTTGAATTATTTTTGTTGAAATGCAGTGAGATGAATTTTTGTTCTCCGATTATCCTTTTAAAAGTTGGTTCTCGATTAGAGAGACTTGTAAGTCCTCTTACAGCTCGTAAAACTATGTACACATGTACAATGTACAATACTAAACGGGGGTCGTTCAAAAGTTTTTCCAATCCAATATCTAGTGATAAGCCGATCATGCAAAGGAATTACACTAATGCAATGTGTCTATTGTTTTTTGTTCAGTTACTGTGAGATCCTGTATTTTGGCCGCATAAGATGGGAATGATGTTATTGGTATTTTGCCCGGAAATTATAAAACGGTCAACTTCACAACTCCCAGCTACTGGCTGCCGTAACTGCAAAATAAGACAAAAATAATTATTACAGGTATGATTTTTGCATATTTTTTCTTTTTTCAAATGCATAGTCTGTGAATACTATCTACAAAAAATGTACTTTGCAACGAAACTGTCTTTTGATAATTTATCATAGTGTAGGTTAATAAAATACAAATAGGATTAAAATTGCAAAGGAGGAGCAAGAAAAAGTAGGGATACAGAATATGTATGCATGTAGGAAGAAATTATGTAAACTAGAAATAAATAAATAAGGCAAGTTGCTTTTTGTTGCTTGTCGGCAGTCATTAAATTCTGTCGTCGTCGTCGTACATAGAGATACACATTTGTAGACATCTCTCCATATATAAATGCTTTGTATTTTAAATATATGAGTGACAACGTTGAAATCTGCTTGTTAGTGGCTCATCAACAAAAAGAGAAAAGTTGACCATTGAGAATTTCAATTTGCTTCTCTCGCCGTCGTTTCATTTGCAGTCAACGTTAGTAGTTTTTGTAGACAGTCAATATAATATGTGTGGTAGGAATAGTAGTAATTAAAACAGGTATAATGTGTATAGAATGTAATAATAATATGATTTTGCCAACAGTCCACACTACATATGTTCCATGTACATTGCGCATACATAATATGCAACATGCTTTGTATTATGATTATAGTGTATTTTATGTGTACCGAAAAAATTTGGAAGTCGAGACGCATTTGCTTGATTAACGGTGTCGTCTTTAATATAGTGACACTGCAAGTCTGAACTTGGTTCGCTGCAAAAGTGACCCCAGAATTTGTAAAGTAGCTTCCATTACGACTGGTAAGTCCACCACATGTCACTTGGACTAGAAAGGAGAAACAGAAAACAAATAAAAAAAATCTGTCATCATCGTCATGTTATTTATTTTTTGATGGAATAGAATTTTCCACACTCATCAACATATGTGAGTATTAACTGTGCGAGTACATAAATGCACGACAGAACCGTAGTTGTTTTCTCCTTAACATAAGTTACCAGCTACAAGTTGAGTGAGTAAGTGAATACTGAAGAGAACTTTTAGCGAACAATAATAATAATAATCCTTTGACGGAGAAAAAAAACACATTGCAACATGATTGAAAAGTAGTGGAATAGAAAAAAAACTAGTTTTATAGGAGATTTCAATATATTATTATTATTTATTATTATAAATTATCAGTACTTACACACACAACACACTCCGAAGCCATTCGCACACTGGGCAGCTGCTGTGCCACCGAGATCTGCACATTCTCTGCAATATGTAATGGCATGTTTATTATGTATTTCAATCTTGTTGTTTTGTGGGCTGATTGAACAATAAAATTGTATAATGAAATTTCATTAAAGTATTTAAGTAATCTTGTCGTTGACCACTGTTTTTAGCAGTTTTTTTTGTTGAGCACATTGCCTTTTTTGTGATGTCTGTCAACGACAAAACTAAACCGTGCAAATTCATTCACACGTTCACGTTTTGCATTAAAATAAAACTTGTAAAAGTTTCCCAGTCCAGATAATTAAACACAGTGTGCTTATTTGTTATATTTAGGTGAAATTATATTATCTAGTATTGTGTATAGACTTTTGTAATATTTTTCAGGAAACTATTTTCCTAATTTATAGCGTGTAGAATAATTTTAAAATACAAGTACCTGGAATTGTAACAAGTTCCATTTTGTCCAATGTCTGTGGAGCAGGCCGTGTTTTCAAATCGGACGAGGGTGAACAGCTTCAAAACTAGAATAAATTACATTGATGTAAATCGTTAAAGAACACAGGGAGAGAAGTTGATATTGATTCGAGTTTATTGGACATGTAATTGTAATGGTATCTTAATTCACGGACAAAAATGCTATTCCTTTCTTTCATTTAGACAATTTGAATAAATGAAACGATAGATAGAGTGATTCACTAATTGCAAATTCAATTTGATTAGGTTTTTTATCGGCGGGCTTATATAATATGTAGATATCTGATTGAGTTGTTTATATGACTGCAATTGCAGACTTAAAATTTCAAGCGATTTACTTTTGTGTAGGTAAATATATTATAGAAACGTAAATGAATGAGTAGATGAATGACTAAGAAATGGTTCATCTAATGTAGTTGAAGTGTTCGTCGTGTAATAAATAATCCGAAGAAGGTGAAGGAAAAGGAGGAGGATGAAGGAAATAAAAACAAAAACAAACAAATAGATATAACAGATATTGGTGACCGATAATGATATCACCCAGATCTGTTCACAGTGCACAGATACGTAAGTACCGATGTCAGAAAGAGAGAGAGGGAGAGAGAGAAATGAGACTCACATCGACTGAAGTTATTGTCAAAGCTGATGGATGGTAATTGTGTAATTGGCCGGAGACCCGTCGTAGCACTCAGACCGGTTCTATTGGTCCTTGTTGTTGTCGCTAATGTAGTGCTGGCTGAAGAAGGAGCAATCGACTTGGTCCAAAACCAATTTGGGAACATGAGCTGGCGAGCTAGAGAGGCCAGTGTAATGGTTGGGTAGTTTCCAAGGGCCGTCGTGCGATTTAGCGACGTGGGTCGAATTGTATAGGCGATAATTCGTGATTGATTTGACATATCCTCACTTTCTGTCTCTCCCTTATTTAAGGATTCTTTCTTATGTCCAGTGGCATTATCCTGATGGTCTCCGACGGCCAGTACTTTTTTCGAGAGAATTCTGTCTCCGGTCAGTTCGTCAGAATTTGTATTATTATCATTATTATTATCACCATTATCACTCGCACTTGAATTTTCACCACCACCATCACTTATTGTTTCGTGACTATCAGACTCGTCACTTTTGTAACCATGTTTATGTTTTGGAAAGGGTGATCGACTGCCTTTGTTTTTTCTGTCAAGAGGCTTTTTACTCAATATAGTGCCATTTCGAAGTCGGAGTCGTTGGTTTTCGTCGGAAAAATCAGGAGTGAACCCATCACCACTACTACTATGACGAAGTATCTCTCGGCCTTCGTTTTTAAAATCTTTTATATGTTTCAGCTGCGGAGACAAATTTTTGTAATTATTATATTCATGATGATCACCCTCTTGTGCGTGGCGCACAATGAACAAACAATCGGTGGAATTTTCACTACACAAATACATTGAGGAGTCTCCCACTTCCTCGCCAGTTTCATAGTAGGAATTATGGCTTTTACTACTATTGCTACTATTCAAATTATTAGTATTATCAATTTTATTATTGTCATCAGAGTCTCTGGTCTCCAAAATATCAATTTGCCTCTCTCTCCAATCCCGTTTGTAAAATGCTTCCTTGGCACTCGCCGAAATTTTAAAAAGTTCCGACCACAACACTGTGAGAGTTACAAGGACCAAAAACGCACTCGAAACTGCCATGATTACGGCAATGAACTGTTGTCTACTTCTTAGTGTGATTGTTCCTAGGCTAATGATAGAACTGAGGTGACTCTCAATCTGTGTTGACTTTTTCCTCAATTCACTGCTAATTTCAATTTCGATTTCAGAGCCTTGTCTAATGGTTCTATTGATGATGGGAATTACAGATGATTTTTCCTTGATTTCACACATAAGGAGAAAAAGAATTCGTCGCGTTTCTATTTCGCTTTTTGTCTTCCGCCTCCTCTTTTACTCTCACTGTATTTTCACTTTGTTTTTACTGATTTTTGAAACAATTAATTTGTAAAGTACTTAAACTTGACATTGAAACAGAGATTTGCTGATTAGCAGCATCTATTGAAGGAAACTACAAAGGAAATTTCCAATTGTTTCAATTTCCTACAAATACAAACATTTCAAAGACAACCGAACAATAAATAATTCGTTTGATTCCAATTGAATCGATGTTTCGACAAAGAAGTTTTCTGTTGAGCGTTTCATTACTGCTCGAAACGCAAAGATAAGAGCAAAAATATTGGAAATGCAGCTTTGTCCGCTGTTTCTTTGACTCACTTTGCAAAACTGAATGAAATCGTCTCGACTCTTCGTTTTTTCCTAAGGGAAAATGTACACAATAAGATGAAGAAGAACAAGACGAAGAAAAAGAAGCAACAAAAGTATAAATGAAAGAAAGACAAAGTGTAAGTAAATGGGTCGTGTACGCTATGTGTTGACACATCCATCAGACACTTTTTCAAGTGCAACCACCGAAAATCTGCTTATCATTCGGGATGCATAATGTATACAATGTATGTATAAACTGTGTGTGAGTGAGAATGCTTTTTGATAATTACATTGTACGAGTGACATTCACGTGAACTAACCTTTTACTTGCACTGTTGACGGTTCCACTTGTAAATCTAGTAAAGTATAGGGTACTTTATATGAGGCTCACAAGTCAGCTGTAAATACACTATAGTAAACAGTGTTTATTTGTTGTTTGTTTATTATTATATTCTATATTAAATACATGTATCACATCACACATGATGAAAGAGGGGGAGGATAAATGAAAAAGAAGACGAAAAATAATTGTACACATCATTTTAACTTGCACTTTAATTTATAATATGTGATGTGGTGTTTTCTCGTTCATTCATCATTATTGTTATACAGTAGGATTTCGTCAATTCAGTCAAAAGTCTTCCTACATTTTGTGAAGGGCACGATGACATAGACGAATTAAATTATCTCAACCTTTACTCATCTCATCTCATCATATTATGAGAGTAAAGGTTGAGAAACTTGTTGGTTTGATTTTGAAACCGTTGGTGTCTAAAATTGTATGATAGGGATAACATGAGTTAGCGGTACTAATGGGCGAGATATACCAACAGAAGCTTGGATTACACTCTAATCCAAATCCAAATCTACAAGCATCTATTTGGCTATTGATATACATTTATATTGTGCGTGTAGTATAATGGACACAATGGGCTGTCACTCAAGAGACGAGCGTAATTTTATCAACGCTCTTTGTTTCGGATATATAAAAAAATTGTCGGGTCAGTTCATTTCTACAGACCAAAAGTGTATATGCATACAAATATACAAGACATCAAGACATTGTATCCTGACCTACATGTCATCACCATCGGGCATCACACCATGCGTAAATTGTTTGCATGGTATATACAATATACAAGTTGTTGTGTGTAGCTTTACCTTTTCTATATTTATTTGTGCGTACTTATAACCTTAATCTGTCCGAGAGAATCCGTCAATGTCAGCATATACGTCTTTGCACGAGCAAACATATAAGTGTTGTCTTTTACGTTGTGTATGGACTGTGAACATTTTTTCTTATTCTGGGTTCTTGCCACGCATACACAGTTAGTAAGTAAAGTGTTGAAATATCTAGTTGATTTTACTCAAGTGTAGTTTGGCGACAGATTTCTTTTAGTAGGTAGTTCCGACTCTAAATGTCTCGAATTGAACTTTTCGATTGATGTTTGGCACGACAATAGTTACATCCTGCTTGTTTTTACTCAAAGCTTTCATTATGTGTATTGGATTTTGTTTTTGCAGAGGAGGCGAGAAACTTTATTTTTCAAATAAAATATAAATATTTAGTCGCTCTGTACGGTCATAACTTTGTATGTGTAATTATAGAGATTGCGGTTGAATTCCCACTGAGTTTCTGTATAGATTTCCAAAATTTCTAATAAAAGGACGAACTGTTATGACAGATGTTGAATTTTATGCTTACATTTTTTAAAGACTATCTATCTAAATTTAAATGCCATTTAATTACCTTTATCTCAGGAGACGTTAATTTTCAGTTATGTGACAGGCATTAATAGCAATAATGTTTTTGTGACTATAGACTATATACAATACCCATACATATAGCCATAGCCCATAACATTTTCAAGTGGGAGCTCGTCTATTACAAATTGCAATATTAAAGAAAGTAAGAATGCAGTTGTAATTAAATTTCAATATTATCATACATTATATACGGAGATCAGCTGAGTATATTTTTAGTTGTTAATAACTTGTTTATAGCTTATATTATGTACATAATTGGAAAAGAAAGCTTTCGTGTAAACTTTGCAGTTTGATAGCAATAAAAGAGAATTGATTGCTTATGACTGATGCTGATCTTAGTGTGGTTTTTAAGAAATAACAATAACGCACAAAATAACGACTATTTTAGCACATAAAGCTCTTAGTAAAATCACATATATATATTCTTTCTCATAAATGAATCATCTTTAGCTTCGTCCTCACATTATAATATATTATTATTATGTTCATGATATAATAATATGAAAGTTATACCCACTTGGGGTGCATTTTACATTTAATAACTGGACATAACCGTTTCAATTACTACATTGTAATGTTTTTTTCATGTCTATGTAGATACATGCATACGGCTTGCTTTGTAACATTACGACTTTTATACATACATATTTATGTTTTTCCTTTTCGTACCGCAATGCGTAAGAGTAAAATGTATGTATGTACATGTACATACAATAATAATAATACTGTATGTATACGGACAATGTATGACGTTGTGTGTTTGAAGGAACTTATTGCTTATTATTTTTTCCAGTCATTTATGGTGCGAAACCATAAAATAGGACCCAGTGTTAACGATAATTGAAGCATCTTGGGTAAACTTATGGGTTTTTATTATGGAGGAATGATCTCCCATAAAACTGTCTTGTTTCTTCTCCTTCTTCGTCTTTTCGTTTCGTTGTTCTCCGCTGT
Source organism: Sminthurinus bimaculatus (assembly GCA_034698285.1). Taxonomy (NCBI): domain Eukaryota; kingdom Metazoa; phylum Arthropoda; class Collembola; order Symphypleona; family Katiannidae; genus Sminthurinus; species Sminthurinus bimaculatus. Next base: position 19,941 of record JAQIVE010000428.1, read on the forward strand.
CCAAGGGTCGAAAGTCGAAACTATTTTTCTGTATAAACGTTTTCAATGGTACTACAGTTACATACATATGTACATACTGTCTTGTAGACTGGAATTTGGAATGTGTTGACTGACTGCCCTGTGAGAATTAGCAGAGAATTTTCTTCTTTTTTCTAAAAAATAGAGTGGACAAATTCACCTTCTTTAACCTTTTCATTTTTAAGTGAGTGTCCTGGGTGGTAAATATCAATCAAGGACTAGAATCAGAATCAATATTCGAGTTTCTCTCCTCCTAATGCATTTATATCTTGTCTCAATGAAATGCTCATAATGAGAAAAATGTCTTGACAAAGCTGACAACACACTCTGAAGCTGACGATGAGACCTCAACGTTGACACTCTGTAATTGATTTCAATGACTGTCTACCCTTTGTACAATCTATAATCCGTTTTTTTCTTGTCGCGAGAATTATCATGGTGCACGAGAAGGAAAAAGATTGAAGGCTGGAAGATTTGGCTTTGGAAACTCTTTTTAGATTTTATATCTGATAGGCAGCTAGAAGGGAAATGGAAAGAGATAGAACGATGGAGGACAATTTATTATCATTACAACAAATATTATGTAATAAAAAATAAAAAGTGTAATTCCAATTCGTTAAAGATAAATCTCATCATTGTCACATTCAAAGATGAGAAACGCAAGTAGAAAGACAAGATGAAGCAATATTATTGCATTAGAGAGGTTTATTTTTGAGCAGCAATTTTCAAGTAAACACAGGGGAAATTTTTTGGATATGCTAGAAAAGAAGCATCGATTCTTCACTATACATGTTATGTGAAACCTCATTTTTTGTTTGTATAAAGTCTGCTTTTGCCATGTAGTATCTGAACGTTTTTTAAAGGATTAAGGTGTGTACTGTGTACATACAATAGATGGTACAAACGGATGACATATACTGAGAAAATGTAAAGTTCACAGGCGCTTTTTAAACAAGGAGAAAGAAAAAGACGAGAGCTAATCGTCAAATATCAAACAGGGTTCATTTTCTTATTGTTTGATGCTCTTCCTTCTTGGACTTGTATCTTTGCCTGTGTGTATGTTGATTAAATAATAATACGTGTAGTGTCATGTAATGTTTGACCATCACCGTATAGGTGTGAGATTCGTAGTGTACATAGAGTTGTTGAACTATTGAGTGCATTACTTGTAAGTTGACTTTTAAAATGAATGACAGTTTTTTAGCTTATTGAATTGGTCGTTACTTTACTCTTTACTTTGCATAACAAAATGTTCGAAATCGATGATGATAATGGAAATCCTTTTCCCAAAATGTTTTAAACTATGTAATGTTATTTTGTTTTTGTATTTTATTACAGGTGGTCAACGCTTTGCTTATGTTAGGACTGCTTCTTTCTAGGAGTTTGGTTTAAAAAAGGAATAAGAATAGGGAAAAAATGGGGTCAGAGCAAAGTTCTCAACATGGTCATTCAAAAAGCCGAGGGAAAGGGAATCCCAAAAGATCTCAATCAGCTGGGAACGAACCTGACACAAGTCAAAGGGGAGGGACAATACTCGGTAACACAAGTCCCCGACCGTCCGTCTGCTCTGATACCGATATTCCATACATATCTTATGCTACGAGTAGACCGATCAGTGAAGGTAAAAAAGAAAAATAGAAGAATATGGGAAAGAAAAAAGATTTCAAAAGGATGATGATTATAATGATGAGTATTATAGATGTTGCAAAGGCAATAGATGGAATAAAAAGCCAAGTCAAGGTGTGCCGTATAATTCTTTCTAAGTAACTATAATGCATTTTTTTCTCCCATTGAAATTGTTTGATAGATCTCCCTGATCGTAAAGCTAAATGGATGGATGTCAAGCCAAAGACACGAGAGAAACAGATCAACCGTGAGAAGAGGGACTCAAAATCAAAGTCAGCCGGAAGTATTGTCATTGTCAAAGCGGCGCTAGAGGTAAAAATATTATATAAGACTATTTGTTTACGAAATGAAGAAAAGTTTATCAGTCTTTTATGTTTTGCATTTAGGCCCCAACGCTCGAAAAGGATCCACTATTTCTCCGACTCCTTGTAAGTTACATTTTGTTATTATACATACATACCACATTGTACTGTATTAAATTTTTTTTCACTCACAAGTTCTAATTAGCATACTAACTTTTTTAATGTTTACTTTTTGCAGGAAATTCCCCCTTTTGCTCCCATCATTCGTGGCTCTCTGAAAATTCCATGGACAAAAGACCCTGAAATCTCGGAAAAAATCGACCCAACTCCCCTCGTATGAACAATTCAACTGTTTTAGAATAATGAGAAATAGAATAAACTAAATTTTGAATGATTATACTGTTTCAACCGTTATTGAATTATCTACGTTTTTGTTTGACATTGCTTAGGTTCGAATCGGACTCCTATATGAGCGACGGTTGAGAAAGCAGTCCGAGCATGTAAATGCCCATCAAACTGCGTTAGCTCAAAAAATCAACGAGGTGGACGTAGTTATTGCATCCGTAATCAAGTCTGTCAATGATCGCCAGAAGAAATTTTCCAAGACTGCTGAAAAACTTAGCAAAATCAGTGAGCTCTCAAATAGCCTGTCAAAGTGCCACATTATTCTAAATGAAACATTGGAAACTATTGAAGTTCTCAATAATCTGTTGCCTCTAGACGTTCGGCTCGAACCGTTTGTCTGGACGACCGGTTGACAGTTAGGGTTAGTCGTCTCTAAAGAAGAGGACGCTATATCTTTACAGCCGAAAAATTAAAGACTTTTTTAAAAAATTTGTATCGTTTATGTCGATATAGGTGTGATATTACAGATATAATTTTTGATCTGTGTTAATCAAAACGTGTCATTCCATAAAGTCGAATGCAAATATTAATACTTGATAGTCTTATTATTTTTTATGCAGTCGAATCTCTGTGATATCATTATTTATTTTATTTTTTACATTATAATTTACTTTTTTACAGTTCGAAAAAATGAACTATGAATATAATTTTTTTCGCACATGAAAAAAAAAAAATTTACGCTACGAATTTTTTCAGTGCAGCTTGCACCTCAATTACCTTCATCTCCACTGTGTAAATTATATAGATTATTATTGCGTTTTTTGTTATTTTGATGGAATAGGTATATGTACTGTAATTTGTCTTGCCTGTAATCGGATATTAAAAGATGAAATAATATCGTCAATAAGAGTAAAATAGAAAGCTTTACCAAAAAATCAGAACAACTATTTATCATTTTATGATATGACCTAACCCAAGAGAAACGTTTTCCAATTGAATCACATTATACACAAAATAATGGTATAAAATATAAAATATAGTACAATAATGCATGCTAAACATAAGAATGATTCAACCGACTCTGCAATTTAAATCCAATTTAAGATTCATAATATTTTTTTTATTAGAAAAGAGAAGACATAGTAGTAGTATATAGTAGTGTCCTTTTAAATTATGATACCTAAATTGTAATGATAATAGATAATAATAGTAATATGTAATTGTAATAATACTAGTACAAGTGTACCTCTGCATAAAAAATGTGTACATGAATATAGAATGGCATGTACAAAAAAAAGTTGCACTAAAACCAGCCAGGAACAAGAATAATAAGCAAGTAAATAAAAGTAAATACATATTAATAAATAAAATTTCCTCCACATAAAATCCATAAATGATATTATTATACAACATTATCTTCTTGTAAAGTCTACATGCAGTCAAGTCAAACAGACTCATTGTCAGAGAGATATGCCGAGGCGGAAAACAGGTTAGAAACCTATGAGACAACGACATTGTATTTATATGTACATGTAAATACATTACATTATTCATTATATTGAACATTATTATACATTAAGTACTTGCATCAAATGCAGACAAAATAAGGAAAAAAATCCAAATTTAGTCTTTGCTGAAATTTTAGTTCTTGCACTCGAACGAGTACACAAGTGCATTTCAGACACACACTTGCACTAGCAATTTCAGGCTACGATAAGGACATAAAATATAAAATACTCGAGTAATATATCAAAAAGTTTGAGAAGAAAAGGAAGAAACAACATGTAATAAAATGACACCGGCTCCGTGCTCCATGAGGTTTTTTTTTTATCGAGGAAAATATACAACTGGGCGTTATATGATGAGACTTATGAGAAGCTGATTAAAATCCATAATGCAGAAGAAGAAGAAGAATACGATGGCTGTAGACGGAATTTTTCTTTTCCACGAATTATTGGACTGGGAAGAGTGAGTCAGTAGGAGAATTTCTTGATAACAAGAAGAAGAAAGGATTCAGCTCTCTCTTGGACATGTTAGAGCACCTGTAGAATTTCATACTTACATGTATATAATATAAGTACGTGTGTGTTGTATGTGCGAGGAATACTATACAGAACCGTATTACATCTAGATGTAAGATGAAGATGGAAAAAGTAAGATGAAAATGTTCACATATTATCATGTAATAGTAATAATAATATTATTATTACTGTTTGAACAGTAAAGAGAGGAAGCTTTGCGACTTTTTTGTATGTATATCTATCTAACTGTACGACATTTTTGAAGAGATTATGAAACAAAGAGGCTGAAGGAGTTGAGACTGAGAAATACAGATACAATACGTACACACATACATTCGAGTCAGTTGACTTGGGACTTGAGTGTCGAGCACAAAGAAGAAGTTGTGGGAGAGAAAAAGAAAGAGAGGACGAAAAAGTGTTCAAATCCTTATGCTGTGTGACTGAGATTTTTTGAGGTGGTCATAATTTTTTAAATGTCCTAATGTGAGAAGAAGTTTGAAAGACGATATTTGCATCACAATAATATGTCTGGATTGCCAGAAATATTACGCACATACATGCATAAACACATAAGTTATATAGTAAAAAAATAAAATAAAAACGAAAAACAAGACGTAGAATATCACTTGCTATAATGTACAATGTACATGTATGTGCTCAGTACATTCTCATACTATTGTGTATGAAGTAGGAGAAAATAATACAAGTGGAGCCAAAGAAGTAATTTTTTTTCATTTTGAGTTTTTCAGAACGCTTAAACATGCAGGAGATGACTGTTGAAGTTTCGTCCACTCTTTTTGTCCAATATAGTAGTCTGGAGGTATTTTTATATAAATGTCAACCACAATCAAACAAATTGTCCAGCATGTTCCATTAATTTGTCCAAATTTTTTTTCCACATGTATTTATCTATTCCGTATAGAATAGAGTAGAATGGAATGGGATAGGCTGGATAATCGTAATCGTCGTCCTGCAGAGTCGTCAAGAGGCTGCAGGACGTACATATGTAAATATAAGTAAGTTTAAGTATATTATTATACAGTAGGTATATTACAGTGTATTATTTATTTAAATGAAATAAGAAGCCATGTTTTTGCTCCTCGGACTCCTCAGTCTTCGACTTTGAATTTTGACTTGGACTTTCGTATTCATATTATGTATACATACGTATGTGTTTAAAGTTGAAGCTAAAGGGTTGTGCACCAATACCAAAACAACCTCTGGTCTCTGGTGCTGTGGAACTCTCAACTTGTCTAGTGACTCCTGTGATCTAATTCGCTGTTTTGATTGATGTTATAGGCATTCGTCTCCCTGGCTTTGTCCACTTCTCCGGCTTCTTGTTCTCTTCATTTTGACGTTGTACATAAAAATACACATGTACAATGCATGTACAATGTGCAGGCTCTCTCCTGTTCTCTCTCTCTCTTCATTGTACATTCCAGCTGAAAGCCGCATATCTTTGTCGCATTTGTCGTTCAGATTCGATTACACGCTGGAAATATTTCGATTCCAAACCGACTTTTGCCTCTTCATGACAAAACAACTTGATGCATTCAACTGTGAGAACATTTTTTCTACGTATAGTTAGTCCCCCTTAGACTTGTTATTATTCACAGTCTATTTGCTATCTGTGTATATAATTATCTACAGGAATAATCTCTCTCAATTTTTTTAAATATTAGATTAAAAGTTTCTAGTCCATGTCGTAATTTTCAAATTTCTTTTTGAAACGGTGAAAAAACAGCTTTTTATTTTGTTATATAATTTTTAAGTTTACACTTTTTGGAGATGGGAAAGATTTTTAGACAAAGATGTCCAAATATTAAGAAAACTGTGTATGTATAGGGTTAGAATTGGCTGCATTGTCTAAGTATCCGTATACATTATACATTATACATACATACCGTCTCTTTACTCTTTACATAATTTTCGAATGCCCACTCTTTTTGTCTTAAATACAATGAAAATAGGAAGAGACTGTATTCGTTGCGGCTTTTCAACCTTTTCCCCTTTTTCTCGACGAGATGATGAGACCCGTTGTGAAGCAGCAGGTGATTTCTTAAAATGGGAATAAAACCCCAAACCGAAGAAACAGGCACACAGAGTCACGGAGAGATGCGAGAGAGTCGTCATCAGGGCTCAAGTTGAAACAAGGGAAACAAAATTTTTCGGTGCATCTCTTCAGCATCTTGTACACATTACACATACACATATTATATTACTTTAGAATGTAATGTGACCAAGTGCCAGGATATAATTTCTCCCTCTGTATGATATGATATGGTGTTCATGTTCATGCTCTTTACATTTATTTCCTTTACATTTACAGTCTCTTGTACTGTTTTTGTAGATTTTATACCTTACAATCCATAACTTTAAGCTCTTTTACTCCTTTTTCTAAACTTCTTTTTCCCCCTTTTTTTATCCAGCAGACTTGCTCCTCGTTGGAAATCCAAATTTGTCTACAGATTTTATGCACCAGATATATTATTGTAATAGTCTAGAATTTGTACATACACGAATACGTGTAAAGTATGAATGTGTAAAGCTTAGGTATGTATGTATAGGCTGAAGTTTGCCTCATGCTATTCCATTCGAATATATAGCAATAAGTTCAAGTTCCAAGCAAGTACATGATGAGTTAGGGCTACCAAATGGTGATTTATACATGCCCAAGGAAAAGCTTTTCTCCCGACAATCTCGGTCAGCCAATGCATACAAATTGGGTTTAATTTGGCAAAATGTCCCTAGTGAGGTAAACCAAACTCCTGGCTTCTCAACAGGGTTCTTCCATCTCCTCCTCTCATTTCCCAGGCTTTTATGTCATTAAGCGTTATCGTGTAATGTATGTATGTGTGTGTGTGTGTCTATAAGTGTAAGAAGTGTAAGTGTGCATTGCATTGTGCATAGAATGTATATTTACAAAAGCATAATACAAAATGCAACTATCGTGTGTGTGTGTATATCGTCTAAGGGAGGTCAGGGCACTTTAGTGGCTGTGAGGTAATGGATTTAAAGTTGGATCATTTTGAATTGTTTTTAAAATGATTCAAGTTTCTTTTAGTTTTAATTCCCCTGTCTTGCACTTCCACCTTTTTAAACTACAATATTAACGGCTATGGACAAGGTTAAGTATCCGTAAATTTTGGGAGAAAGGGAAAGAACAAAGCAATGAGTAATGCAATAACAACGACGATAAAGAGGCAAATATCTAGGAATAATCATGGCTACTATGTATACATGTATGTATTTATTATGTTTGTTTCAAATATTTCATGCAAGCAATATGGTGTGTAGAAAATAGAAAAGGGTTTTCCTAGGAAGTGTTTTGGATTTTTCGTAGCACAGAAAAATGTACCGCTGTCGACGATTTTGTTGTAGCTTACAAATTCTGAGAAAGTTGGGCAATTTTGAAGTCAAAGTGTACCAATACAATATTATAGACTGAGCTTATGTAAATTAGATCGGAGAAAGCACTTTTTTTCATGGAGATTGCATAATAAGTAAGAGCTACTGTATTAATGAGATTTGACAGTAATGACTGTTTATTTGGCTATTTTTACATCGATTTCTTGCAGCTGATCAAGAGACCAAATCTTATCACTAATGGTGGTAAAAACAGGATTAAACTTTGATTTTTAGTTAAGAACGCAAATTGTACAAAATTGTGACAAAATTTAGCAAGTATAATCACATTTCCAGCTGGCATGCACAAGAATCATCATCTTTTCTATATGTGTCAATGATATCTGAGCATAATTCCCAGGTGCAAATACTGTTTTTTGATTTTCGACTTTCGACGCTCCTCCATTTGTTATCGCCTTTGTTAGTTCCTCCTGGGTCTTGAGTTTCAGATTGACATTCAAAATTTCCATTCACTCATCTTGCCACAGCCTTTTGTACTTTGTGTATTGAGATTGCGTATCGTGTATCGGCCAAAATTTAAAATGCTAATATGATTCAATTTCCTGTCGCATAAATTGATCAAATGCACGTATAGTCCACTTCCATTTGACTTTCTATCAGTGTGTGTACAATATACACACGAGGCAATCCACCGTACAGTGTATGTATGTATGTACTTATGGCCACTAGGGAGAGAGCAGTCAAACGGAGCAGAGTTTCAGCCCAACTCGACACAATTTAACAATGTTATACAGATGCATAATACATATGTGAATGTGTGCAGATTAGATTGAACTTTTACAAGTCATTGCTATTCACTTGACCTCTTGGCTTTCTGGCTCACAGGTCAAGCGTCAAGCAGGACAGAAACTCAAGCTGGAGTTTGTAACATAAAATACACACATAATATACATAATAATGCATAATGTACAGCGTACAATATGTACACTTCATTGGTTTTGGTATTATATACATACATTATACATACATTGGAATCGAATGAAAACGTGTACATAAATATTTTGGGAGGGGATCCAAATGAAAATGCGAACATTTGTCTTTCTCGTTATGAAGCAACAGCAGCAGCAGCACCAGGAACAAGCAACAATGTATGCATGATTTTATACACACAAAATGTGTTTGCATTTGGTTCAGTTTAGCAAACTACCATCTTTTTTGATAGTTTATCTGTGAGTCCTCTCATAACTTTGTCGTGATACATGATACCATGATGTATGTATGTATTGTAAAATATATTCATCCTCATCACCATGCCCAAAGTTGACACCAAGAGCAAGACCAAGACATAGACACATATTATGAGCACACACACATGAGCATGAGCATGAGTATGGGCATAGACATGGACGGGTTCAACACGCTACAACTGAAAACAGAAAATTTCCCTACGAAAAAGGAAAAGGAAGAGACGAAAATGTCAATTGGATCGGCAGTTGAATTTACGTACTGTGCATTCACAATACCATATCATGTGAAGTATAAAGCGAAAACCAAAACCAAACCCCAGCCCAAAGCTCAAGAAAGAAAGAAAGAACTACATAGCTAAAGGGGTTCAAAGAACGTGTTGCAAGCCCCCGAAAGCCAGCGAGCTGTTTTTAAAGAAATTCGCTAATTTCCTATGGACATAAAACCCAAACATTAAAACGGAACCATGGAAGAAAAAAAATGTGAGAGAAGGCAAAGGAAAAATATAAAACGCAATGGGTATTCGCTCTTCAATTCACTTTGAACGTGCTTTCTGTTTAATACGTAACCAATTCCCGAGCATAAAAATTCGTCACTGAGCAACTGAGCATAATTCTACAGTATTGTTCATTCATACATATGTATAATATGTACAGAGTACAGACTATAAAACAGACAGCTATAAAAGACCACCAATATGGATAAATGTGCCCGATTTCCAATACTTAATGTATGTATATTGTACAATACGGACTCTCACCTTGCGATTGTGAAAGAAACAGAGAGAGGGAGAGAGAGAGAGAGAGAAGAAAGCACTTGTATGACTATATGGACATATTATGCGTATATCTTACATAAGGTTTTACTTCTTACTCTACTCGATTGCTCTCGCGCTGTGTGTTTATTACGAAACATGTGAGATTCCCTTTGACCGAGGAGAAGGCAAAAGAAAAGAATTGAATTGAATTGAAGAATCGGGGGGCTGAGAAATTCAACTATGCTATGCAGGAACCATAAAGCTTCATGCATGCAATGGATGGAGCTTGGAAATTTAACTACAATAAATAAAAAGCCTTTTGCCGCATTTGTGAAGGTGAGAGAGAAAGACTCAGGGTCAAAATTTATGAATGGAGTGGAAATAACGAGTCCATTGTCATGAGATTTTCTCGCAAAGAGAACAAGAAGACGGAGAAGACCAAGAGTTTTGTTAGTTCGCTTTGCTTTGTCTCCCTTTATCCTCATGATGATCATGAGGCTCATTTGGTTATACATACATGTATGTACGTACGTACGTACCCTACGTACTATATATGCACAATGAACTTACGATGTACAAATCCAATAGATACACCTTCAAGTCCACATTTTTGTTGGATAATGTCTGTGTCTGTGTCAACATGAAATATGAGAGTGTGCATGGTTTGTATATATAGGTAGTGAGCAATGTGTATATAGCATATATGCAATGTATGGGACAAAGCTTCGGATTTTGGACTGGATTTCGAATCTGTTTCTGTATTTTAGATCGATTTCCTCTCTCTTCTTTCTTTCATGTCTCTCTTGTCCACCTTTTTATTTTTATTTTCTTGGTGATTGTCACACTCACCTGGAACTGCGGTAGTACATAGAATGTGAAGCTGTAGTATGTAGGTAGTTGAAACCAAGCACAAAGTTCAATCTTAAAATCTTCCAACTCCCTGCCATGCAAATAACTGTTATGTGGACGACGGTTTTTTCAGACCTTTGTCGATTTTCTATCAGTACACACTACACAGCAAAAATGGAGCAACGACGGTCCTTTAGCCCTGTCACAACAAGTCCTCAGTTCGACACCCAATTCGACTCAAATTTCAATAAATATTGTACGAAAATACATGTACAGATGCGCTCTGTCTCTACCCAAATACCATAAAAGGTACCACTGAAATAATTTAGCTGTATTTTATTATACAATACTACATTATGCACAAGCTAACGCCTCGGCTCAGCTTGAGATTTCCGCCAACCAAGAGACCATTCATTATTCAATCATTTTTATTTCTATATTATATGTATTATTTATGTATAAATGTTTTTGCAGGTAAAGACCGGATTTTTTAAATAGAGAGCCATTTATCACATTTCTATAATAAATTATAAAAATAATACATAATACATATACTCAATATTACTTAATAATGGGAACTTAATTTTCCTGACACTTTTTTTGAGCTTCAAAGGATACTTAAAGAAGGCTGTATGAAAGCGACTATACACAATATAATATACACTACACTTATTTTAAAATTGATTGAAAAAGAAAATAATGCAACAAAACCACAATGGATGAAATATAGAGCACAGAATGAAGATAAAGATGAGGAAGACAACCCAAAGATAAACATCTTTTGGTGGTTCTTTGCCGTGGCCACATGGCACTTGAGCCCTCTGAAATAACACAATAATGATCATGATCATGATCAACATAATCGTCCAGATTCCATATTTACCATAGATTGAACACCTTTTGAGAGAAAACACCTCCACAAAACCAAACAAAACTCTTCTTTAATTTCCTACACGTATATATGAACCGGGCAAAATAAAGGAAAGAGAAATGGATTATGGGCTCCGTTTATGTTGAGCATAGTTTCACCAGGACAGTTTGAATCGGTATCTACGAGACACAACACAATAGTTACGATACAATACAAAACCATTCTACACCATGCAAACTATTAGTACATGTATGTGTGCACATTGAGAAAAAAAGCCCTTTGCTTCATTTAGTGTTTAACCACATAGCATTTATTATTGTTATTACGTTGTTAGAGATGTGAAATACGGAGCTTGCTCACTTAAAAGGAGAAAAATGGAGAAACCCCCAGCAAAATATAATATAATATAATATAATAATATGACGATGAGATACCAAAGACAAAAAAAGAACGAAGAAAGTTGTGTGTTGAAGCTGGAGACACAAGAGATAGAGAAACATTTTCAAGTAGAAGGCAAATATTCTCCAGAGTAACGAGTAAGTAGTAAAGAGTAAGTTGAAGTGTGCACTTCACTTTGGTCTGAAAAGACCACTGTATAGTGTACACTGTACACTGTACTCTTATTCAACGTACAGTGGTCTTTTTTGGGGTACGATAAACCATGGAAATCCAAACACAAATCTTCCGTTTCTCACTCAGCATGTGAGCTCGGCGAGACATAACTATGAGCAAACAGACCCGGCTGTGAGACGAGAATACGAATACGAATACGAACACAAATACAAATACTACTACATATTATACGAATTCCGAAAACGAATGCATAGCTAGATATGAACATGAGCATGGAGATTGAGAAAAAAGCGATGGAGAAGCAGGCTGGAGAAAGAGAAATGATGATGACGAACGACAAAGTGTCTCTAAGGGAATAATACGTGTAAACCTATATTATATTATGTGACTATCACTAGATTTTGAAGAGAGACGGAGGAGACGGAGTTGAAGTTGGACCAACCGAATCAATGTCCTACTGATACAGTATAAAATTGCTGTAAGATATTACAACATGTTTAGAAATGAGAAGTAAAGGAGAAAAGAAGAAGAGGACCGCGACCTTTAAACATGTATCAAAGCGACGATGGTGTATGTATGAAATGTTATTGTAAAAACGTGTCTTTGAATCCTGAATAGGATCAGAGATCAAGGTAGGAAAGTATGGAGAATGGAGAAGGAGAGATTAAGAGTGACATCATAGTGTGTACAATTTAAAGTATACGAAGTACATAGAGTACACTATGCATATGTCCTATATTTATGTATATGTATATTGTACATGCCTTTGCCCAGTGGAACGGGTCTATTGTCAGCTGTGTATAGATTCTCCCGTGGATTGTTGTGTTGTATTTCTGGAACACAAATATACGAACATACATATATTTGGATTGTCCCATTTTTTGCTTTTTCCTCCCTTGTGCTATGTTATTCTCCGCACCCCAAGTTTAAAGTGAGCATAATATACAATATACATTTTATACATACATTATACATATTGTAATATCGTGGGCGAGAAGATACGTTTACGTTTGCGTTTTCCAATGTAAATACCTTGTGAGATGGTATTGTGATAGTGAGCATTGTATTGAAATTGTGTGCAGAAGAGAATCAACCGTGAGCGTAATGTGATTGCCGGTGTCTTTTTAGTCTACATTTTTGGAAAACATATGAAAAGACCAACTCGACATGCGGTACCCTTCGATTTTCCATGTCCCATCTCTCTCTCTCTCTCTTTCTCTCTCTCTCTCTCTCCTTTTTCCTCTTGATTTTCTCTCTTTCATCTTCTTGGTTCTATTTCTTATTTCGGATTCAAATGAGGTTCAAGCTGGAAAAATCAAACAGAAATTGTGTACATATACGTACATGTCGTACATACAAACCTATGCATATATAAATATAAGTACAAGCTGACATGACACCAAGTATTATTCATGGTGACAAAATTTTACGGGCTTATACTTTCAAACAGCTCACAGGTTTTCATTTCTTTTCTGTTGTTTGGCCCTGGCCAGATGCACACACAGCGAAACACTCGGCCATTCTCAGTTTTCTCCACCGTATCTATACAGATAGTCCGCAGTTTGTGCTTGTATCGTACATATATATTATGTAGTGAATGACGGTCGTGATGATTTTATTGTGAAATTGACAATGGAGGATATTGGGAATGGCGAGGTGAATGGCTAAGCGCATTAGTTTTTCTAAAGTTTCTTAATTTTTACGTGTCTCTCGTCCTTCCTGAGATTTTTCCAAAGAATAGACTTTTGTGAATGAAGCCAAGACGAAAAAGTAAAAGCAAAGGCAAATGCCAAGACACGATGAGGTGAATTGAAGGTGCGCAATTGTTAGTGCATGCAGCTTGATCTTTCCTCTCTTGTCCAATCCGATTCGGCCTCGGTTTCTTTTACATTTTTTTACTTTTTACATTAAACACGGCGTTTTATTTTGGGACAGATATCCGAGTTTCTTTTTAACAATCACTTTAAATGAAGTGTGTAAAATGGATAAGATATCTTTTGGGAGAAAACTGAAACTGATTTCAATTTCAATTCAAAACTGAAATGCGCAATTAAAATGAGAGTGGCAAGGACCGAAGCAACTTCAACATGTCATATTTGTACATATTTCATTTATCATGCATACTACCACATATTATCCAAAATTTCTGAGCGAAGGCCGCCTAGGATTTTTCCGCTGTTCAACTCAGAATTTGGTAGCACGAAACGATAAAGTAAAATGAAAGTGTCTAGAATTGATCATCAATCACATTATACAAGAAAATGAAGAACCATGAAAATTGTAACAAGTTTACCATTATTTATCATTGACATATTTAATATTTGTACACAAGACAAGAAGTGTTGTCAAAATTACAAACTTGAGTTGAATCCACTCTTGAAGGGCAGTTGGACATTGCACTGGACTTTGGGCATATACAGTCATTAGTTGAATGACCAATTTACTATTTTGATGAATGAATTTTACGTTAATTGAAAAGAATGTGAACACGTGTGAATGTTGGAATTTTTGTGAAATAATGTAAAGAAACGAGCATATTTCTTATGGATGCAGACGAATGGTTGAATTGACAAGGCAACCACCCCATAACTCATAAAATTTGGAGAAAAGTACAGGGGTTGCCGATTAATACTGGACCACCTATAATTTTACGTACTTTTTTGGTGTTCCAGGCTTTAATGTTTTGACATTTCTGTGTTCAGTTTCCCTTTCGATTTCGCCAATTATCTCAAAATTTTACGTTATTTTTTTTTACATTTCCATTTTGGGAACCTAGAACAGCTAATGAAAACAAACGAAATTTCAATACAGTACAAAACAGTACTGTAACAACCTGTACGTGTGTGATACTTTTTTACATAAGTACAAAAAGTCATCAAAATATGACAGACCAAACACATTCCTACGTTAAAACCATGCCCGAAAATCGATGGATGCTGGTGTACAATGTGCCGAGTCATCAAAATATGGCAGACCAAAGAGAGTCACCTCATGAAGGCAGAAAGTACCATGAAAAGACGCTCATTGTTGAAGGCAAAGGTGTTTCATTCTTGACTTTGATTTTTGAATTTTGAGTGGTCACTTTGTGTCGGAAGAGTTGAGAAGCTTACTGCTTTGAACAAGCTTGTGCTATAGCGCTGGGGTGTGAGCCACCCTATATGCTCCATTTATTTACATTCTTGGGGGTATCCAAACTCCAAGCTGACCAACAGTACTAAGGACTTGTGCACGAGTAACCTTTTTTATGCATGATTTACGACTACATATTTTGTGGGTTATTTACACACATTTTACACCGTGATTGACTGACAGGCTTTATATATTTTTGCTCTGCTTATTTTCCATATAAAATTTAATTAAATCCACAGTTTTACCCACATATTTACATACATGGAAAGTATTGCTCCCTTGGAATTTTCGTATAATATGGCAATAAAGTTCCGCCACTTTATATTTTTCTGAATGTTTCAACTTCGTTTGGCGTTTCGGCTTCCTAACTGTTCAAAAAATGAACAATGCTTTTTTACAGTAGTTGGAGAGCGACAAGTCCTAAATCAAGTTGGTGTGACGATGATGATTTACAAACTTTTTGTTTCGCTGTCATTCAAACTCCAGATTTTTCACCTTTTCCACGGCCACAGTCAAACACACACAGTTAAAGTTTCGCCTGCGCATACATACACATACATTATACATATGTGCCCACACATACCTATATAATCTACATTTTATCTATGTATGCTTGACGACCCCTTGGAATTTTCTCCCGTTCACTACATATTTCAACCATCGTCGATCGCAACTTGTAGCCAAACAACAATTATTATCATTATCATCACCATTATCAAAGTATCATTATTATTATAGATCTTAAATCCCAGATTTAAGATTTCACGCATGTCATATTGATTTCTGGAGAGTTGATGCTTCATGTATTCAAACAATATTTAATATGTAAATGAGCTCTTCAACTTTTGCTGCTGCTGTTCCTCTTGTACACATTGTACTTAGTATTACAGATCGTTATACATGCGTTAGTCACCGGTTGATAGTTAAAACCGCATGTCCATTTCACATGGACAAGTATGTAGAATGTGGTGTGTAGCAGGAAGACGAAGAAAAACAAGAAGTAAAAAGATGGAAGAAGATACAGAAGAGGGAACAACAAGTTGAGAGCTGAGACATTTCGTGAAGGTTAGCAAATAGCTGTGTGTATTTGACTAAGGTGACTACAAATAAGGTGAAGAACAAGAAGGCTTTCAACTAATTATGTGTTTCGAGAGGTGTGAGTTGAATTCATTTGCAGGACAATAACAACAAGATGAACAAGAAAAGAAGAAGTAGAAGAAGAAGCACTAGACGCAGCATAACATTATACATACATAGATGTACATATGTATAGGAAGAGGACAGAAACATTTGTCCGACGAACATTCATGCTTAGCAGTTCAGGATTAACAAAAATTGAAATCATGTTCAGTGTTTAATATATCTGTGTGGTATTCCTCTTCTTCGTATTATCATTCTTCTTCTTCTTCTTCTTTTCCTTCAGCCACTGAACTTATAGCACATTATTATTATGATAGATTATAATATAATGTAAAAAATATTGCCTATAAAACATAATATGTTTAATAATATGTATAATGTCTTTAGATGGACGTATTACGCATAATTCGATACATGTACAATGTACATATACTTTATACATATGTTTACATGTACGTAAAAGTCTCTGTCTCTGTCTGTCTCCCTTGGTCCTCTGTTTTTCTGTTCTATTCTGTGTTCTGTGTCTGTCTACCGGTATTTTCCTCTTGACAAGATATTTTTCGCGATAAAGTGACAATCTTTCGAGAATGTTAATGAGCTCAAAGTTCAAAGCTTCCATTATTCCCCCCTATCAACTTGTACACAGCTACTATATGCATAATACAATACTTCTTATTGTAGGAAAATTCTTTGTATTTTATTATCAGCATTGTTATTACTTGCAACTCTTTGCTTTCTACATTTAGTTAGGTGCAGAAGGAAACGGGAAAAGATTTTATTATGTATGCATATACAGATATAGACAATAATATTTCATAATAATATCACATAGCTACTTATATAATACTCTCGAAATCACACACACACAGTATTACACATTACGCACAAAGATATTGTATTAACTGTGTATTTATTATTTAGTATGTATCACTTAATAATAAAAATAATAATGGTATGTACATATGTATTATGTACACAAAAGTTATGTATGTATGCATGCATGTGCTTGTGAACTGCGTTGATTTGACGCATTTCAAGGCGGAGTTCCCTCATTTCATTCTCATCATGTCTGCTATGAATGTTTATCTATTTGGACATTTTTAAATACTACCAAGAGAGAGAGAGAGAGACAGAGGCAAAAACATAGAGATGGGCAAGGGAGTCTTTTTAAAACCTCGCTAATGATCTATGTAAATTACACTTGTGCTCAGTCATAATATCCATAATGATAATGATAAGAAAATGTGCAACTACTGAACAGTCTATTTAGGCTCACGATCTATCAGCTATCTATTATATTATTTATGAATATACAACTTGTAATAATGCAATAAAAAACATGGATATATACAGTGTAACCTTTAAAGTTTCTCCTCTCTCATTCTCTCTCTCTCTCTCTCGTGATTGTCACTGTCATTACCACACACAAAGAGGTGGACAGACGCAGGTCTTTAGCATTTTATGGTTGACGACGACTAGCCCTTTGATTATATTGTTTCAACATGTGTATGTATTCTGTATTATGTATGCTGTATAATGTATACAATGTATTGCTTTATCATTCATTCATTGTTAATACATGGAGTAATTGCCTATTAAGCCTGTATTATTGATTTGAAAAAAATTTGAAGTTGCAAAAACACAGGCAGAAAGGATGTGCTATTTTTCTCGAGTTGCATAAGTACACATAAGACGGTGTGTGATGAAAACAATAATGTTGTTGATGGGTGAGCGTTGAGTGTAAATTTAAAAAAATGAAGCGTGGATTGTGAATGAGAGAAAAAATGAAATGTGAAGAGTATATGTTAGAAAATGTTTGATTCATACCCTTTGAGGTATATCTAAGTTTGGAGATATTCATCGTTGAAGTTTCACTCGATGATGCTTAGTGTTGTAAAAGTCTCACAGTGCGCGCCAGAAAATCTCATTCAAATACTTTTTGTCTGGAATTGAATTCATTTTTC
>JAQIVE010000429.1:0-38080 GCA_034698285.1 Sminthurinus bimaculatus
TGCGTTATGGGAAAACAGGACGTTTTCAAAAAATTCCCATTCATAGATGGCGCTGAATTTCAAAAAACAAAATTACAGGTATACCCTAAAAAATGATGAAGTATTTTTAGAAAAATAAATTGGCGCCAAAATTCAAATCTTAATGACTTTCCCATGTGGCTCAATATTTGATCTTGGGTGGCCCCGAGGGCAGCGCCACCTGGAGTTTGGTAGGCATGCCGAAAAAAACTTTGAACTTTTGTCTACAAATGACTTCTTACCCCGTTTGGATATTCGCAGTAGTTCCTGAGATATGATTTTTC
Source organism: Sminthurinus bimaculatus (assembly GCA_034698285.1). NCBI lineage: Eukaryota > Metazoa > Arthropoda > Collembola > Symphypleona > Katiannidae > Sminthurinus > Sminthurinus bimaculatus. The sequence continues at coordinate 303 of JAQIVE010000429.1, forward strand.
TTTATCAGGTAGTACCTTGTGGATCACCCTGTACAATACGGTGTGTTGTGTGTAGACTGCAGATTACTCTTCGTCCATGTTCTACAACTTATCGAAATACTTTCTCAGAATACAAAGTTGAGAATAATAAATGAAAGTGAAAATTAGATATTTCTGCTCAAGCTCGTTAAGCGGATTTGACGAATTGCATGTACATGACCTGAATGACTAGACATACAGACAGGCTGAAGAAAAAAAGTAACAAAAAATCAACCAAATCAGCCAAAAAATTCAGCAAGTAACACCTTTTCTTAGTGTAAAACAGAACATCAGCGGATTCATTTCTCGCTCAGAATTCTTAAAGTCCTTAACGTAGTCCGTACTTGTATAACACAACATAACAATTTAATTTCAGTCTTAAGTAATAATTACAAAGTATTTTTGTTTCTCTTTTTTCTAGTACTTTTATAATTTTTAAAAGTGAACTACCAAAAATATGGTGGAAAATAAACCATTTTCATTTACGACTTACCCTTTGAACGCGCTCTTTACAGCTTTCAGATCGACCGACAGCCGTCGATGACCTTCTCGGTTCTTGAGGAACACTAAAAAACCAAAAATAGCAATGTTAGTGCTGCTATGATTTATAGCATCATAACTATTTAAAACGTTCGTGCTAAGTCAAAACGACTTTCATCAGTTGCCTGTCTGTCTTATAGAAATTGGTACTATCGTTCCCAATACAATAATTGCGCATTTTGTATGTTATGCACTGTTTTTAATCATATTGCATAACAGAATTTTGTTCATTACAATTCATTTCTTCTGCTGCTTACATCCCTTACATATTTTACACACTAGTATTATTAATAATTAATAATACTATATTATTATACAAAAAAATTATTATGTATCTAACATCTTAAAAGTTGAATTCCTTTCATTTATGTAAGGAATTGTATTTATTTATATAAATAAATACATGTATTTCGTTTCATTGCATTCATCCGTGCAGACATGCATGCGAGTGACATTTTCAAGACAACTCCGTCGTCCTTAGGGGATATTAGACTCCGGAAAATACTTCCGCTTAATCCTAGTGCAATCTTAGGAAAGAAATCCCTTGCATATTCTGGGACTTTTAATGGCCTTTTACATATTTGACTTCCTATTAAGAAACACCTGAAAAATGGAGTATCAAATGCGCAGACCGCTGAAAAAGATCAGTTTTTGAAATGGGACGGACGTGAATGCAAAAAAAAAAAAAACAAAAAAATGCAAAAAGAGGGCAAAAGCAGAAAATATAATAAATTTATGAACCTGCAATCTTGTTTATACACGGCACAGACTAACCCATATCGTACGCACTTCGCATGATGCTTGCATACCACATTATCTGTGCGAATAAGTTCACCATTTGGCCCTACATATGCTCTCCACATCCTTGTCGGATTGCTACTTCGTCGTTTTAAACTCGTACGGCACTGGTAAACGTCAGCTTAATCATAAGAGGCTTATCTCTTCCATAGTTCAGCCAATGTTCTTTCACCAAGTAAAAGTAGAGAAGACAGGGAAGCGGTATTTATAAGCAGCTGCTTCCAGTTCACAGAATAAATAACCCATGTAAGTTAAGCACTCCTAGCAATAGATCCTCTCTCTATTTCAGCCAACACTGACGTCAACGTCCATAGTTCAAAATCAAGAAAACTATTTACCACTCACAAATGTATGTTACTTGCAAAAATGAGTATATTCCAAGATATACAGCTCTCTCCATCTTTCTCCTTATTGTGCAGTCAATTTTCATATTCGCGGACAAAAGAGTATTGCAAAAATTGTGCATAACCAACGTAAAATTGTAATGATGTAATTTTAAAATTAATGTTGTAGCTTTATCCCATCTTTCATAATACTTTATGTACTCCAATGGATTTTAGCGACACTAGAAAAAATGACAAACCGAATATTTGTAAATGAGTGAAACTGACTTTATTGAGCTAAGAGCACTACGCTACGTTTTAGTGAACGAAACTAATTTGTTGGCACTTTATTACTATCCTATCAAAACGTTAAAAAATAAAAGCACTTTAAATCTAAAAGTACTGGACATTGGCCATGTAGCGTTCTAACGATAATGGCCTCTTAGATTATCAGCTGGAGTACGTTAACTTAAACCCTAACAAGGTATGGCATTCCAAAACTATGTGACGGTTTTTAAGAAGCTATAACTGCAAACCATTATTAATAATATTAAAAAATGTTTTCCTCTATAACATACTATGCATTAATATACTTTATTATATTATATTATATTTATTATTATTCCATACTTTGTATACGGTCTGACAATATAATAGGGAAAGGAGCTTGACATTCGCTCATAATCATATATATACTTTTGTAGAGGAGAAAAAACTTGGAAGCACAGCATATCAGTCTATTCTGTTTTTCGAGAAAATATCACTGCGAGTTCCGTATGAAAGTTATTTATAATAGTATTATAACATGGTGAATTCCTAGGAACAAGTATCTAATCAACATTACATCCTCTAAAACCCAACAGCAAAAACGGCGAATAAAGCTTGGCAACATTTTTCATATGTTGCATTTTATATATATTATACTATGGGCTTATATTGTTTTCACCAAGTAATTTCCTCAGCATTTTGTCGACAATTTGTAGTACGTGTCAACCTAAGTAAATAGCATTAACTATAACAGGAATATTATTTTACTTAGCATGTTATAAAGCAGTTGGAATGATAAAAATAATACGTTTAAACGTAGCGTTTAAATAAAACGATGCAGGAAACTGGTACACAACGCATACTCTTTCTGTTTTAAACGAATGTCGCCAATGCAGATTTTGCGGTCATGAAAAAGATTTTTCTTTTTTCAAATGATATGTTTGATATGATTTTTTGATTGGTCGAGTATTGGGACTACAATATTTGCGTTGAACTTTTAATTACAATCAGTTTGAAAACTCCTAAATAATCGCTGAAAAAACTAGGTATATATATACTTTATATTTCATTCATTACTCAAAATGACATTCAAATTTTTCCTCATGATAGCTCATTGAAGCAACGGAAAGAAAAGAATACACATGTACAGTGTATAAAAGTATTCACCTACGCTCGCAGCGCTGTGGTAATGCGCTGTGGTTTTCGTAAAGGTAGACATACCTTCATGGTTCCGACATATGCTGTACATCATTCAATTGTAATTTCAAGGTCATAAAGCTCGTTATGATTTTCAGTCACTGTGACAGGTCACAGGGGTCAAACCAAACATAGTCATATCTGCACCTCCAACAATTATTCAACCACTGTATGTTTTTCAGGCAACAGTCAATATATTTTTAGACCAACCTCAATCTTTTGACCAAATCCATTGATTTAGAAGCAGATTCAACTGATCCTTCAGGTATTTTAACCTACCTATATTTTTAGTGCTCATTTTAACCCTTCAGTTCTTGGAGCTCTTTGGCTTCCTTCGGGGTGGCTGTTTTTCCATCCCTACCAAAAAATGTTCCATCAAGTTTCGATTAAATACTTGTGACGGCATAGGAGAGCTCGAATTTACTCTTTTTTGAAACATTCCATCACAATTTTGGTCACACGTGCGACCTTATTGACTTGCCGAAGGGTGAAAGCCCGATTTTTCTTGTTGGCGCGCGGCGTTTTCTCTTCACCCAGTTCAGATACATCAGTTTTTTCATGGTATTTTCGGTGGAATCAAATGTTCCAAGTCCCCGCAGCATCATAGATACTCATTTTATATTGTGACCTCAAAGTTCTTCAAGTTACACTTATGAACAAATTCATGTATGATGCATCCAAGCGAAACATGAAGAGCTGAGCATCGACAATTCCTACTAATTTCGAAATATTTCACATGTTATACTTCTTTAAGGCCTGCCCTACAAAGACAACCATAAGATTAAACATACAAATGATTTAGGGAAGCATATCATGCAAAATATGAGGACTAAGCTGGTGTGGGTGATGCCCAGCTTTTCATGTTTTACTTGGTTGAGTAATTCATGAATTTGTTCATATGTGTAACTTGAAGAACTTTGAGGTCACAATATGGAATGGGTATTTATGATGTTGTGGGGACTTGAAACATTCGATTTCTGCAAAAAATACCATGAAAAAACTGATGTGCCTGAACTGGGTGAAGAGAAAACGCCGCGCGCCAACAAGAAAAATGGGGCTGTCACCCTTCGGCAAGCCAATAAGGTTGCATGTGTGACCGAAATTGTGATGGAATGTTTCAAACAAGAATAAATTCGACCTCTTCTATGCCTTCATAAGTAATTAATCGAAACTTGATGGAGCATTTTTTGGTAGGGATGAAAAAACAGCCATCCCAAAGGGAGCCAAAGAGCTCCAAGAACTGAAGGGTTAAAATTAGCACTAAATACATAGATAGACTGAAATAACTGAAGGATCTGTTGAATCTATGTCTAAATCAATCGAATCGGTCAAAAGATTGAGGTTGGTCACAAAAAATATTGAGTTTTGCCTGAAAAATACAGAGTGGGTGAATAATTGTTTGAGGTGCAAATATGACTATGTTTGGTGTGACCCCTGTGACCTGTCACAGGGACTGAATATCATAACGAGCTTTATGTCCCTGAAATCACAATCGAATACTGTACAACATATGTCGGAACCATGAGCGTATGCTAACTATTACGAAAACCACAGCGCATTGCTTCCGACGCTACGAGCGTTGGCGAATACTACTTTTATACACTGTATGTAGCGTACAGTGTACAGCTGTGGTCGTATATGATATAAATATAATACAAAGTGAAGCAGTTTGAGCCGCCACATATAAAAATGTTTTCTTCCCTTTTTGTAGCTGCACATATTTTTTGTAATCTTTGAGGCTACACAACACAAAATATATTTCCTGGATATAGCCTCACGTCGCTTGTCTATACATGTTGGTACATACAAAGGAATTTTCGATTTTCGCACATTTCTCTTTCTGATTTATGCATGCTGTGTGCTCTCTTCATCGTATTTATGAAAAAACTATTATACAGATACTATAGAATTTGTGATTAAAGGCATGTCTTGCCACCTACGCATTTCTCCAAATGATTTCCACCTTTTTTAGAATTTTTTTAAATACATTGTAGGAGATTAAAAATTCAAGACCAATTTCAACGCAATCATATCAGAGAATAAGCAAACGAAGCTCTTTTTGTAACTTTAAAAACTATTTTTAAGCTCAAGAGAAATTATTCAAGGATCTTATTATTTATGTACTGCTCTTTCTTTCCTCAAATAAATAATTAAGTACTACATACGGGTAAATATTATGTACCAATCACTGTACCTATCCTCCCTATCCTCACAAAATATGAAACTTTCTCTCAGAGCCTTTTTTAGCTCATCTTCTTCCGTAAATTCTCAGTATAGAGAAAGATATTAAAATTAATAATAAATCACGTTTATTTCTCTGTGTTAGCCACAAACACGTGTAGTTTATTTCTGTCATATTTTTTATGGGTTTTCTTTCTGATTGGTCCCTGTCTTAATTTTCAAAATTGGCGTCTGGCTTCAATATATATATATATATGGAGACCGGAAATCTATATTTGCTTTGCAAATATAATTTTGCATGCAAATGTCTTGCTGAAATTCAAATCAAGTTGCATGATTATGAAACAAGAAAGAAATAGGTTCCGATGATGTTGCAAACTAGACAAACATTTACCTTCTAACTCAATCACCTTCGTCGCTTCCTCGCCGCTCCTTTGGGAGGAAACGGGCGAACTTTCGGAAGTGATATAGCGAATGGAAGTGAACGGTTCCGCATCAAATGTTTATTCTGTTTACGATTTGATTTGCCATAAATGTAAGGGGAAACGGGGTAAAATTGAAGAAAGGGAAGAACGCGTAGATAGAAAAGTAAATGTATGCATGACAAGGTAGGTTTATGTGTAAAAATATTGACAAAATACTAGTGATACTTTAAATTGAACTAAAAACCCAACTTTAAGCTGTCAACATACTTACATACAAGAAGCAGGGAATCATCTATTTCTCCCCAGCTTCTCTACTATTTTTGAATCACATCAAAGTTTTATATTGTCACTTGAATGGCTAAAAGAAAGTGTTATATAGAGAAAACGGATTTCCACGAAATCATTCTCTTCCATATGTATATGCATACCTTGTCACCTTTAGCATTTGGAATTGAAATAAATTTTGTCAACAAAATCATTAAATTTATCACATACATATATGAGAATGACTGGCGTTTGAATGGGTCATTGATAGTCTTTTAACTTTTTTTTAGTTCTCAAGTTTTACTCGTAATACATTGTATCAATAGTCTATGCAGCATACTTTTTTTCGCTATTGAACCTGTTTTTTCTTTATCTCTGTATCTTTTTGCGTATTTTCACCTTCTCATCTTACACTACGTACATATATGCAAATGGTACTTTTTTAAAGGAAAAAAACTCGATTTTACCTTCTTTGTTCCATTTCAATTTCCGCTTTTTTGTTCGCCAAGGCAAAAACTCTTAGCTTACAGTGTTCCCAGTTCTTTCTTTGTGAAAGGATGTAGGGCAGGAGCAGGGTTAAACCTATAATGTAAAAAAGAAAGGCGAAAGTAATGTCATTATTATGCATGACAGCAACGGAAAGATCATCATTTTTCCCCGCAGTTACATTTGCAAAGAACAAAAAACTTGTTTTCATGCTCCTGATCCACCCCTTGAACCATAAAAGGTTTATCTATAATTCCGTAAACCCCGACTTTTTCTTTACACATGTAAACGTAAATTGCTGACCTACCAAATTCAATGTCGCTCAAAAGAGCTGTATGTATTGCAATAAATAAACTAGAATGATAATGGAAAAACAAAGGATTTTGAAGACGTTGGTTTGTCTTTTGTTTTTGATAAAAAAACATGCATTGTACATGTTCGAGAAAGTCTTTTTGATAGGTTTTAAATCGCTGAGGGCTAATCACAATTATATATTTATGCCGGAAAAGTACGTCAAAGCTTCTTATACTCCAAGTGCATTTGATAGGAAAGTTTATGGAAAATTATAAGTAGCTTAGGTAGACAATTCCATGTTCTTCTTCTGGTTTTTATACATCTTGATCCGTGTATCTAATGCACATTATGTACCTCCAATCGCTTAAAGTTCAATAAAGAAAAACTAGTCAAGTGATAGAACAAAACAGGAAGAAAATGTGAGCATGAATAGTTACATACTGGTATCAGTAGAAGCGCATTAAGGAGCTTAGAAAAAAGGCCATATTTTGAGGGAGACAAAAAAAAATTGGAAAGACGTGTTTCTCGACTTTCTCTCGTACATTGCATGTTGTTTGTAAATATTATTGTTTACTTGATACAACGTACATACGTTGGGCAAAGAGAATTTAAGCTTATCCATAAACATCAGCTCGCTTTTTCATTGAAAAATATTGTAAAATGCATTGGAAACGTAGATCTGGATGAAAAAAGACACTACTTTCTTCTTTGATAAAAATAAGGGACAGCCCCGGCGCAAACTTTCTCTTCTTACAGTCTTCAATGTTTAGTTCTGTGGAGTCTGGGTTGAGCTAGTAGAAACTTTCTAATCAGGTGGAACGATTGCCTTCTCTTTTCAACGGACGGATCTGCTTATAGGAAATGAATACTGTTAAGTAAAAAAAATTGATTTCCGATGCTTAAAGTTGAGTTGAATGATTCTCATTCATTGTCAAGTGAAGCCATTTTTCTCAATTTTAAACATCGAGATAGGAAGGCAGGAAGACTAGAAAAGAAAGCAATCGTTACTCTTGGAGTTACATGGGGACGAAATTACCAACATTTTTTGAATTGATACCAACGTTTTAAAACCACAAAAGGAGGGTCATCGATCTGTGGAGGGCAGTAATTGAGGATCAATAATACTTGAGATAAGCGGCTTGCAACTCACTTGGAAGGTTAAAGTTGAGCTTAAAGTACAATATATTGAGCGTTGGGGACAGTTTAATATTGCCAGGCCTTTACAATCCGAAAATCATATAGACACTTGACGAGAAATCCTCTGCGGACATTATCAGCATTGAAATATTGTATGGAGTTGCTCCTGGATATTAATACAATGAACCTATATTTGTGGGCCATCAACTAGATATGTATCTATTGGATATTTTCCTGATATTTTGTATGTATATATATGCATGTATATTACGACAGATAGCTATTTACGTATTTACAGATAGATGAGAGAGAATGAGGCACATAATGCATCAACTCTCATTTCTCCCTCCTTTTCATTTTTTCTCCATTCGCCTCTCACATTTTCCCATTTTCTCTTTGTCTTTCTCCACTTTCCCTTTGTCGCCACAGGCTCAAATAGGCTCCTGACAATGAGAAAATCGAAATGCGGGATCAAATCGATAGGACGCAGACACTGCCGCCGGGAGTATAAAGAAAAGAACAAAGACTTCCGTTCCACGTCCATCTTATTAAATTACCTCACAACCTGAACGTATTTTTTCCGTTCCGCTCTTCCTTTCTCCGTTTTCTTAAAGTGTACCTTGAGAAGCACCAAAATGTTTTTCCAATTCTTGGAACTAGTTTCCTTATCATCCTTTGGCGATACGGAGGGAAACAAAGCAAAAGGGAAATCGACCAGAATTAATAAGAAAAAAGAAGGAAATCAAAGTGGCATATACACTTACACCTACACCTCTAGACATGCATACTTACATCTATTATCTGCATAAATAATGTGCAGCCCTGGTTTCTCTGATGAAACACTTTGAAAAATATTTTGACCCTATATTGCTTATTCATCTCGCCATACATTCAAGTCATCTCACGTGGAAAAATAACTAACCGAGTAAATTAAATGAAATCAAGAGTACAAAAATTGAAAAATTACCGCCGTCATCGTAGAGCCACCTAATAAAATAAAAAATAATAAAAAACGGCCAATGAAATTTAAAATTGCTCTCAATATTCAGCAGGATAAACTATAATTTAAAGCAACATTATACTTTTTTATTTTTGCTTCAGCTCACCAGACATCGATGGTTCCTTTACTCTGAGGTGTTGAGAATAAGGAAAGGTTTGCAACAAAGTCTTTTGGCAACTCTGAGCCATCTGGTCCTCTGTTCATGTGATGTGCAAGGTAGACAAAAAAACCAGTTAAATCTCATTAGAAAAAAGTAACTTGGACCCTCGAGATATGTTTGTATGACATGTACGTATGATGACCAAGGACACACAGAGTTAACTTTAAATGAGTCGAATTTGCATACAGAAGAAGGAAAAGAAAACTACAAGGGCTAACCTGTAAGTTCCAATAACACCTTCTTCATCATAGTCCTGCTTCTTTGTCTTCTTTCCAAATATCATGTTGGGGTTCTTTTTTGAAGGAGAGTTTGGTGAAAGTGAGGGGAGTTCAAACCGCTCCCCATTCTTTTCCTTGTTATCTGCCACTGCATCTGGATCCGTTGGATCAAACTCGACTTCATTATCGTGACCCTCTTCAAAGTCGGCTGTGGAGGCAACTCGTTCCAAACCTCCTCCTCCGCCGTTCTCCCTTTCATCCAGGCAAACAACTTCCAGAGGACCCACCAAATGGGAAACGTCCAAACCATCTTTGACTCTCAGGATTGCGATCGCAATGTAATTGTCTAAAGCCTCACTGGAAATAGGAAAAGAGAAAAGCAAAAAAAAAACAAATAAATATCACAAGTACATCTATATATACATACACACACAGTCAAAATAAATGAAAAAACGGGGAAGCTAAAAAAGAAATACAGCAGAGGCTAAAAGGCCAAGTCTGAATGTGTTACGTATAATCATACAAACAACACAATGCAGCATATAAATATATACATACAAACAAACACATGAAAAAAAACTCATTTCATTTCTCTCACGTATTTATAACGACTCTAAACTTGCACAAGAAAACGAGAATTACAGTCGACAGAAAAGACAGTTGGACGTCCAACTAACGATAACGATAAGGACTTTGCGTTTGCCTGTAAGTGCGAGTTTGTTTGTGTGAGTATGAGTTTGTGTGCCCTCTCACAACTTATAGGTTAAGACTTTTACTCTGCCGTCGCCATCTTCTTACACACACTACATACAAAATGTGCAAGATATTATTAAACAAGATTTTTATTAAAAAGTCTCGAGATTGAAGACGTGATAAGCAGTAAAAGCAAACGGAGAAAGTGGCCACGGGGACGAGGGCTGTGGCAACGGTATAAAGGGACAAAATCAGGAGACATCTCTTTTATCCGTATAGTAGGTAAACATTTTAATGTTCCACGTTATATTATACTTATACATGTGAAGATGTGATGGTTCTGTCTGATGTTAATGATGATGATGTACTTAAGTAAGCAGAGAAAGAAAGAGAGAATCTATTAGCAATGTTTACTCCCTTTACATTTTACTCTTTCTTGCTTTTGCTCCCTCATCCTCATCCTCATCATCATTCTCTTTTTCTTGCCCCAGGATTCCAGATTTTGAATTTTGAATAAGGAAATTTAATTTAATTTTTTACCAAGAAAAGTTTTAATATCATTAGCCTATATCTGCTCCAACGGAATTATTCACCTTGCACATATACCCGACTGATGCTTTTCTCTCTCTGCTAGTTCATTCTCTATAAATACATACACACACAGGGACTTACACAACACAAAGAGCTACTAATGAATCAAGATTTTGTTTCGGAGCAACGGGAAAAGCAAAAGTAACTTTATACATTTCTTGTGCATTCTCGGATCTCCCACAGTTTTGCCTTGAGAATCCCTTGAATAATAATTACTATACATTGGAGAATAATTCGTCTTTACATAAGTACAAGCGCATCTTTAGGTACTAATAAACTAATAGGAACATATAGTGCACTAATAAAACTACATGCATGCATCCCATCTCTTCATGATACAAAAATAGCAAAAAGTTTTTAGAAATGGAAATTTTTATAATATAGTTGAACTCAATTCATCAAGCTAAAGGAGATGAAAGAGTACAAGTCCGTAGGGGAATAAATTCTCGGTAAATTTTTCTTGACTCTTTTAACTTGATGAAGGCTTTCTGAGTCAGAAATCTTGACTTTCATGCTTGAATATAAATCTTCTGTTCCATATAAATTCAACGACATGTAAATGTATTTGAAATAACTATATATCTAGCTACAAAATAGCTAAATATAGAATTGCGAATTCTGCAGCGGTTTCAAATTGGACATGCAACGAGTAATAAGGTAACAACGCAGATATGATTTTTTTTACTTTCTCCTTCAACCAAATATATTCACCATCATCGCCAAAAGGCTGCAAATATTTTCCATGAAACCTATATGGACGGTTGTATGTAGATTTATGCCTATTATTTGACTCGAAGTCTTTTCTTTTACTTCTTCTTGATTTTCCTTCCAATCTTTGTGTAATTATGAAAAGGGAAATCCCAGAGGGCTTGTCTAAATAAATGAAAATACCTCTTTCCTTTTTCAAACTAGGAAAAATTGTTCTTCCCGTTCATATTTACTATTTACATATACAGTACTTGTATGAACTCGACTCGAGTTTCCTCTGATATGAATGATATGAACAGTAATAACGCTAAAAAAGTCTACTCGTATTCTTAAAGATTTTGTCGAGTAGTGTTATATTATACATTCCCTTTTCCTAGACAGGAGTACTTCGGATAGACCATGAACTATATGAATTAAGTCTACCATTTAATGTTCATGTTGTTAGGTTTCTTTGATTTTTGATACATGACAAGTCGAGCAGTAAACACGTTGAGTCTAGCATATATTGTACGAAGTTATATATGCTAGGCTCAACATGCTTACTGCTTACTATACCGTCAGTTAATACTAGTGAGTATGTAAACTAACTAGAGCTTACACAATAATGCAATAATGCCTATTCAGTAGTGCACACTTTTGCACAATATTTAAATTAGAAATGTTGAGCAGCGCGACGACAAATGTCTAATTTTGCAGTCATTTGATCATGGTCAAGGCCACAATCCATTAATAAAAGGCATTAATGTACCAAATATGCATCTTTGTTTCTTTTAAACTCTTGTTGCCGACAAGCCTAAAAGTTACTGAATTAATATTGACAATAATTGATGCTTCGCCCACACGTTTAGCGCCAGAACTAGATGCTACAACATACATCATTAAACATATGTGTATGGTGTATGCTGCTTTACAATATATTTGTTTGCACATAGCTGCAGAATAGAAGAGCCATTTAGTGGGAGAAAATTTGGACAGGCTATATATGTATTTACGTATATACACATTATTGGTTTATGGTACTTACTGGAGGATATTGAAGTATTCCTTGACTTCTTCTCGGTCACAAGTCTGCCAATTGCCTTTGTATCCCATGAGAATAATATTGGGGGCGAGTTTACCCAGGCCTGTCGCTTGAGCTAGAGATTGAGTTCCCTCATCGAGATTACAATTGTCTACCATCACGTAGAAAGCTTTTGTCTTTCGTGTGTGGAGCCAATCATAGCCGTTTTCAATGATGGCTCTTCGGATTCGAGCCGGTTGGCGATTTCTACTGATGTTTCCACAGATGAGAAGTGATGTTTTCTTCGTGATTTGATAGGCAAAATCCACGAGAGCTGGACGGCAGGATGGAAAACCTGTACAAAGTAATATTTTATGCCATTGTATTTCCTTATTCTGCCTTGAATTTACTTTGATGGCACTTATAGAGTAAAAGTGCAATTTTGATCGCAATAGTAGCATAGCTGGCGATAACTAAATTGGAGAAGTATTTAACCAGCCAACCTGTAAGGGCTAAAATCTGCGGCCGGTAATTCTTGACGTGTTGCTCCTGTGAATTCAGCCCTTGGATGGAGCGCAGAGCATTCGCATAGGTTTGAGCTTGGGTTGTTGCACCCCAGTTTACGTCTGCACACAAACAAAAGGCATAAACAATTTCATAAACAATATTCTAAGGAACGTTTATTTTATCTGATTTCCGCTTTTAAGAAGTTAAAAATATGTCGTGCTTTTTTAAATTTTTAAAGTGGTAGTAGCTGCTCGTTTAATATAAAAATTGTATACTGTTTTGTATTCAGCACATATGTATTTTTTCGACTTTGCCAAAACATTTTCAGACCAAAACCATAAAACTCTAAACTTGCTGCTAATCAAAAAAAGTGCCTCAACTTTATTTGCAAAAAAATTTATTTTGGAAACAAAGAAATGAGTTTAAAATTGAAAGGTTACCCTTTTCTAAATAATATCATATTATTTTTCAACACATTGTCATCATGGAAACTTTACACCGATGAGCATTTGAATCTAAAAAAACAACTTGTCACCTCAAAGAAAGTAAAAGTAAGTAGTATAGGTACACATATAATATGTGTAAAGTGTAAATACTGGCGGTGCAGATAAAGTCACAATCTTTGCTCTTATACCCCATAGTATTTTAGATAATCCCTATAACTACAGTCATACATCATGCATTAGATGCGATAAATGGTTGGACAGAACAAGGACGCATTAATTAAGTTGACTTAGGTGTAGAATTTAAGAAGTTAAGCTTGATTACCCGGTTTTCTGTATAGTACGGTGACGTAGAGAGCAATCACACAGCCAAACGAAATCAAAGCTGTCTGCCAGCTCATTAAGAACATGACAGCCACGCATAAAATAGCAGCCGCCAGACTCACCCAACAATTGTAGTACTACAGTAAAATAAACACAAGCAGCTAATTAAGACAAATGAATGAATTTAATACCCAACCGTATAAATAATCCCCCGCTTTGGAGATTCCGTATTATCAAACATCATTAGTCCTACTGATTCACCAATCGATCTTAATAATGGTGACATCAGACTAAGGATATTAATGTTAAAACGTCTGCCACCACCATCAAATATGCATATTTGTATACGTGCATGATAATGGATATATACCTTAAACGTAGGACGCCAACCTGAAACAGAAAATGACATGTTAAACAACAAACATAACAACATGTGATTAATATTATTAATGTTTACTAAAAAAAATGACTAATCTTATATGCATGACGTGATGTCTTTGCATACTTTACTAAAAACATGTGATACGGGCAATTAGTTTATTCACTCTAGTAGATTTTTCTTTGAAAGCCAAGATTTGTCATTATATTCTTGTAATAGTTTTTGCAATTAAAATGTAAGTAAAATATCCATAAATTTTCCCCATGCGTAAGGTGAGACTTACCCAATGGTTTGAGCAGTGAGGCATGGAATACACAGAAATTTAAAAGAGCATAAGTCACCATGAAGAAGTTGGAGATGAGAGGAGCAATGGCGTTTAAATCGGCTGATTAAAGAGAGAAAAACGACTTATTTGCATGCATAATTTTTTTGTTTTCCATAATGTCATATAGCTTTCGCTTTGTTAATTAAACGTCTTTAAATAGGGACCGTTTAAGTCAGAATTTAAACAGAATATATGCACTATACACTATACACACACATTGTTTGTTTTTTAATGAATGTTTTCGTACCTATGAGGATGAAAATTAGGGCGACTAAGAATCCGATCGCATATGACCAATAAGGGTCATTGGATTTTCCATAACCTTTTCCAAATCTACTCATGTACGGATAGATTTGATCTTGACATAAGGCTTGGAACATTTCAGAGCCTGACACAAGACAGGATAAAGCTGAAGATAATGTTGCAGCAAAGCACCCTGTATGGTCATAAATACAACGATCATAGAAATAAAATTACAACTCAAAAGTTCAAATGTGTCTAATGTGCATCTCTAATATATAAATTTTATAATGTACATTATAAAAATAGCTGTGTTATAAAATTATACCGGCATAAATCAAGGGACCAAATATGGACATTAAGTTCATAACCTGATGAAAATGAATCATACAAAATATCCAGTATTACAAATCACTTATCACTTACTCAAGAATCCTGCTAATGGTGGTCAATGCTGTAGGTTAATATTTACGTTGCATTTACCTGCATGTCGGTATATAGCCCCCATTTGCAAGTCTCATTCGCCGTTCGATTTGCACAGTCTCCAAATGTGTTAGATGCAATTTCACTTACGATTCCACTGGCATCTCGAAGAGTTCCTGCACCAGCCAACAGAGCGAAAAGAGCATACGAGGCGGATGTAAGAGCAATAGCTAACAGTGTTCCCTTGGGAATTGCTGTTGCAGGGTCCTACAAAACCAGCGTCATTTTATTATTTAGTAGTTTTAATCATTTGAAATTTGCCAATATAAAATAATGTCAGTAATTGGTTCAAAATGTATTAGTGTTAAAAAAATATTTTGCCTTTAAATCTCCAGAAATACTGGCTCCTGCTTGAATTCCCGCAACAGCGGGAAAGAAAACTGAGAAAACTGTAAAGAAAGATTGCTCTTCTCCCATGAAAGGACGATAGCCAGCTGGTAGATTTTCGACGAAAGTTTGAGCTATAAAGAAATACAAAAGCATAAAAACGATTTTATTTCCGAAATTCTTTAACTACACACGTATTTCGTTTCCTTTTTGCAAAACAAAAAATTTGCATACTTACAGTTGAGACCAATAAAACCTCTTGCTATCGTTTCATCATCCTTCGGGCCATAAATAGCCCCAACAACAAAATCTCCCATTGCCACCAAAAGAATTACCAGAAGTCCAACTTGAGCCTGTATTATAATTGAAAGAAAAACAAGCGACCGAATACATGAATTCAAAATCAAATAGTATTTACTTTAATCATTATGATGCGGGTAGACATGTAGTATGATACAAACACTCTAATACTTCGTGTCCATATACATAATACAAATCTATTTACCTAGTATTAGCGTACATATTTACAAAAGTAATTTTTGCATGATATTATTTTGTTATTGACCTTGGCTTCCCATTCTTTTCCGACCACAATGATGCCCTGCAGTACAATAATAGCCACCACGCTGATGACTCGATTGTCGTTTTGCACACTTCCAGTGAAAGACTTTATACCTTCGTTGTCCAATAAGGCAATCAGAGATTCTGAGAATCCAACAGTGTTTAGAGCGGCCATTGCAGCATTTGCAAAACTGAATACGACGCCAATTGAGCCACCCCATTCTGGTCCTAAAGATCTTGATATCATGTAGTAAATCCCGCCACCTTTCATATCTCCGTTTGTACTCACAGCAGACATTGAGAGTGTTGTTAAAGTTGTTACAACCGTGGAAATGGCGATAATTATCATTGATTGAACTATAAAAGACAAAGGAATAGGAACGAGTCGACGAACGGTCATTTCATGCTGCATGAATTCAAAGTTCAAGTATAATAACATGAGAAGTTAGCATGCACTACAGAATAACATTTCCAATAAATTATTGTAATGCTTATTTTACATACTGATTCCAGCCTGAGCCACCATCCAAGAGAGACGGAGGAAAAGCATGACGCCCCAAATGTTCAAAAGGCATCTTACTAAACAACCCGTGATCCATCCAAACTTGTTTGAGGGTCCAGCATTTTCTACGGGTTCTTGTTGTTGAGTCTAAACGTTTTTTCAAATAGAATTAGAAAAATAAAGCGAGGAAAATAAAAAACAACACTTGAAACTTGCTTTCGTATTACACCATCAAACATCAATCCATATAATATTCTCAGTTTTTTTCCAATTTGATTTCCTTCAATATTTAAAATTTGTACAAGAGTGCTCTAATCATGTAACAGTGTATTTGGGGTGACTCCAGTTTTCCAAATACTGTTCCCAACTTTTACACTATAAATACAGAAAAGAAATGAAATGAAATATTATTATATTTTAAATTTAATCGTATTTACCTTTTTATAAACTTTTCTATCTTCATCATGAAGGTCATCTAAAGTAGGACGCTGTGCAGCTTGAATAGACATTAAGTTCCTATATGAGACAAATGAGGAAATTGAATTTTGAAATGGGCCACAAGTGGTACTTTTTCCATGGTATATTTTATATGAATTAGAAGTAAACAATTTTCAATTAATGTATTGTGTATCAACCTATAATTATCCATACGCGGCAGGGCATCATGAGTGTAATTATAAAAACTTTTTCCATATACGCCAATCGTTGAATTGTTCTGTATTTCTTCAATGTCTGGTAAAAAGATGGACGTTTTTCTCCTCATATTAATATTAGCCAACGATGGCTGACGACTCGCTCTAGACTCCATCATTCCAGCTATCCTCACTGGACCTTGGCTAAGTTTCCTTTGTAAAGCAGTCTCTGCTGTAACAAGAGTATTTCGACGACTCCCACCTTTAAGGCACCCGTGTAATGGTTTACTATGTGCTTCTACAATTGTTTTTAGAGCATGAGAATCAACGGGAGAATTATCATTAGACGATTGTGATTCGTCTACTTCTGGAATTGAAGGTCCGCAAATTGACTTTCGATGACACCCAACCTGCACCGAATTGAGTCTATTGACACGAAATCGAGTTTCTGGCGAATCTTCTGAATTGTCTAGAATATCGCTGGTATCATCGTCGTCGTTGTTATAATTTCCGTTTCGCTTCTTTCTGTTCATCTAAACAAGAAGGGAAATCCATTTTGAAGGTTGTACATTAGTAACCAATTTATAAAACCAAAAAATCACACACGCTCTATATTAAAATGTTAGCAGTACAAGTAGGTAGCAAAAACTGTGAACGGTGGGTCGTATTATTATTTAATATAATTATTGCCACAGCACAAGGCAACACGTCTTTGAGCTTTGAGTTCCTTTGTAATGTTAATTGGAGTTTAAATTATGAGTACACTTGATATTAGCTTGACGCAATTTTTCATTTCACTTGTTGCAAGAATGAAAGTAAGATAAATTAATGTAATAATATTTTTTCTCACTCAATGAAAATCTTTATCAGTGTTTGAAGGCGGATATTCTCTAATCTTAAGAAGTTTTAACTAGTATTATTAATCAAAGTAATAAGTTTGGAGTAGGTTGGTTTGGTTGAGTAATAATGAATTAAAATCCTAAACGCTTGAATTCGGCTGATTCTACCTAAAAGAATCCAGACTTTATCTTTATAAGTAGTAAAATACTTTCTTAAGTCTTAAGCAGTTGAAGATCTAGTCATAGACGAGAGAAAATACGAAATTCACAATTATATTTTTTTAAAACTGATCACACACTCTCATATCGCTTGAGTAACTTTAATGTTCACCGTGTTCGCGGATAATTACTACTAAAAAAATAATTGCCAATATAATTGCGAAAACTGTCACTTAATCAGCCACATGACTAAATGAGAGTTAAAAATCAACTAGAATGTGTTTTTACAGACCCAAAATATTGGTTGCTAGTTTTTTTGAATATATTATGATGATTTAGGGGACAAGTGGGGTTCCAGTCCTGTGACTTTCAAAAGCATTTAGCTCATTCTACCTTAAACTCTTACAAATTATCATGTTTATTTAACACACAAGGATAAATACACAACTAAGTATCAACTAACTAAGTAGTACATAAGTACATATGTATATGCTTATATTCAAAGAACCTGCCTCTTTCTATTGCTTCTCTCTCTCTCTCTCTCTCTCTCTCTTCCTCTAATTTACGTTGATATCACAGGTATCATTAGAGATTCTTTTGATTTGCTAATATCGTTTCGCGTCTATGTCATCACAGTATTAAATAAGTATAAAGAATGAATGAGCGATAGTTAGAGTCTGATATTCGAGACTAGCAAATCATAGGTTAAGATATCGTATGTATATCAGTACTTATTAGGTCCCCGTGAAAATTAGCTTCAGAGGTGTTAATACAATCGGATATGTCTAGTAATCTAAGTTACAATAAAAATTCGTTATAAATGCCAGAAAAATACTCTGATTCACTATAGATACTCCTTTAAGAATTTCGCCATTTGTCTTAAGCTGCACATAAAATCTAATGGTCGTAAAGCATGAGGTAGCATGAGACATAAGTTTGGAAAAAGGGCAAGCTCACTATTCCCAAGTTTCACTGTATAATAGACTTGTTTATCTTAATAATTTCCTTCTGATAGTTTTGCTGGGTTTGCACTTTGTATAAATTTTGTTTTGTTTGTTAACAACATTAATAATCATAATGGTATATACCAGAAAATGTTTACCTTGTCTTTTATCTGTATTTCTATATGTTTGTACATCCCGAAATCCCCGTAGCTGCTGTAAAATCTATCTACATACGGAGATTATAGACAGAATCTGCAGTGACTAAGGAGATTTGAAGATGCTCGGAATTAAAACATCAAATTAAAATATTCTGAGATATTCCTTGACGTAATACATAATATAATGGTAGTGAGCCAAGGGCCATTTTAGAGGCACGTTTACGTTTAGTCGCAATTGAAATTTGACGATGCATGGATGATTTACCATGGCAACGATATTGCGATATTCATCTTTTCATTCTTTTTATGAAACTTCAAAAAACGCCACGTTACTGTCGTATTTTTTGTACTTTCTCCGTCCCATTTTTAGTAATCATTGAACGAAATTTCAAACTGAAAGGACGTCAAAAGCAAAGAAAATTTGGAAACATTGTAAAGAATGACATAATTAAGGGACATGGTGAAGCCTTGCGTCATTAGAATGAAACTTCGAAAAAACTAGAAAATCAATAAATACCAAAATTTTGATACTTTATGGTCATGTATGAAATATTTTATAATTGATAAACATTTTTTTGAAAAAAAATAATTGAATTATTTGAAAACTACATTTTTATAGCTGTAATATAATATTCTTCCAAGTTCTTTATAGGAAGGTTATTTGTTATTTGCTGCGTGGAAAAGTCGCTTGCCAAACTGTTTATGCAGAATGTCGCCGGGCACGTTCCGTCGTAACTTTTGTTTGCAGTCGTCACTTTTTATCATTGATGTAAATACATTATGTACAAGTAAAAGTAAAACCTAGTAGAGTGGCTACTTGCTCCCTGTTAATTCAATCGTGATGTTATGCAAATAAATTGTAATAAGAAGTAGTAAAAAGAATATTCAAAAAAATTCTATAGCTTCTTTGTTCGCGAATTCCCTTGAGTGAATAAAAACACTCTCCATTATTAATCAAGTGATGAAGCAATGCTATCCTCTTTCTGCGATCCAGTAACACGTCATAACCTATTCCACTATCACCTTGTTAGAAGTTATAAAGCCATTATTCAATCCTAAGTAGCCATATAGTTTAATTAATTGTAGGGATCGTAGTAAATAAAGTGATGTAATGTAATATAGTACGTATAACTATAATGCACGGAGAATATAATATTACACATATTATTCCTAAAATATTCAAGCATGTTCTTAATTCAAGTACAAATAATGTCAAAGTCAAGCCTTTGTCTCTACATTTAGCATCAGCAACAAAAACCGGTACAATAATATAACAATGACATTGATCGAAATAATATTTCCACAAAAATACATGAGACTGTATCTTAATCCATACTGTCATCTGTACAAGCTTGTAGGCCACACACACACTGACGCAGACTTACACATGATTTTATGGTTCGAACAGCTTTCCACGCGTGTTTTACATATTATACACAAGGTTGTTTGTAACTAAACCATTATTTTGATACAACAAGTATACTAATTCAATAGTATTAGTGTTTCTAACAAACTTTTTGGTATTAGGGTAAACATTTTTTTAATGTAAGGTAAATGTGATTATGTATATCTCTGTATTGTTTATTGTTTTCTCTTTTGTTTCAGGAAATGAAAGAAAAACTTCCTCTTACAACATTATTTGTGTAATATGTTCATTATTGGGACTAGGCGAAAGTATCGATAGCTAAAACTTGAACGTTATATTAATTAATTAAGTACGTTTTTAGAAAACATTTCACAACGCAGTTTAATCAGAAAACTAAAGAAAGTTTTTTGTACAGTAGGAGTATTATGTAGGATGAGTAAATATAGATGAAAAATATTCGAATATTTTCATCAAAAAATTGACTATGAGTAACTACACTTACAACTTCTCCATGAATGAGATTTCTACTAAATATAAAATATAAGTATGTACCTTCCAGATAAATTACAGCAGACTGCTTTTCGCCTTCTAGTGCATACTTACAATGATTTCAATGTGTGCGAACCATTCAATTGTATATAAATGCATATATGTATGTGTGTAGAGAGCACAGGGATCATTTGAACGGAAGCAAAATCTGGTTTATTACTAGATTGCGGATGAGAACCAATCATAACAAGCACTAATACATTAATACATATCTACAAACAGTGACGACGCCAGTCAAAAATTTAAAGGAAGTCTGGACCTGGTCTAGGCCCTAGACCTTTTAGCTTTTTAATTTTCCATCGGTTTCTTCAATTTCATTTTTTGAGCTCATTTTATTAAATTTTATGCACTTAAAGTTATAGATAGATGAGACTTGCCAGCGTGTCAAAAAGACATTTGCTTCAGTACGAATTGTTACTAGCATTAGTCTATGTTTGTGGGCTCAGGTCCATAAAGCTCAGTGCTGGCGTCGTCTCTGACATACTCTATGGCATGGCTAGTTATGAATTTAAAGTTCCTCAAGTTCTAATGGAAAAGTGAAGTAAAAGGTATGTAGCGGTGTAAGGTAAACAATAAAAATTATGATAATAAACCTATAAGTTCTTCCTCCGACCTTCACGTGCTTTATTGTATATGTATGACGTGTCATTAAATACACAACTACAAAATATTCCATCTCTCTCGTCAACATCTCCCCTGTAGCTTTTTAAATGCAAATATTGCACTGAATACTGAATAAAGTCACCAATATTTTTTATCGCTCAATCTCTATAATACCTAGTTAGTGTATGTGCCGTCGTACTTGTTGTTGCAGTTCATTTTGTCAAATTTATTCAGTCCTTTGTATCAAAGATTGTAAAAACTGTGTTGTGTACACACGTCTGCTTTTTAACATTGTTTAATGATTTAAAAAAACAAGCAATAGATTGTCTATAGACATGACATAATACACATTATTTATGTGTTGTATTTGTTCATTTAAGGCAATGAAAGAAACATTGTATACAAGCATTAAAAAGTATGTACATACTCCATACTCCATACGTAGACACCCGGCATAATACAAGAAAACTCCGTAGTCTTCATTTTTAACTTTTATACAGCTTATTTTTTAATTTGGTTCTAACTTTCATTGTTTCCAGGTCATAATAACTTAATAACATTATGAAATTTTCTTTGCAACCCAGCTCTTTATTTTTGACCTGAAGGATAGACTTGGAAAAACTTCAGAATAGACTATACTTAAGGATCGTCATGTCACATTCAAAGCATGAAATACATTTTGATCCTCGTTTTGAATGGTTTATCAAATATTTATAATTCAAGTATCGAGTCACCACAATGCACAGAATTATTTGCAAGATGTATTCAGCACTTACAAATACAAACCAGCCTGCAAGTTTCACGAAAATTTGGAAATGAAGTTTTCAAATAAATTTTTGCGTCCTTGTTTAATTATTTTTGTGTTTTTTAACAAAATGTTAAGCTGGGGAGGTTTTGATACAGTTATTATAATGTATTATGTATGTTGGCTCGTAAAAAAAACTTCAACAGCATTTTATAAGAATCTTGTAATTAAAAGGAAAGCTCGATTTAAGACTAACTGTCAGCAGGAATGCTTATTTTTTAATTAAAACTATACTTACTGTGTTAACTGGAATAGTGAATAGTGACGAGCAATTTTTCCAAATCCAATGTTAAGTGAAGATTCCTTTTTTAAATTGCTTTCTTTTAGCTTCAGGTGCCAAGTGGAAGCAACGAACGTTGTGTTGATTTGAGTAATGAAGATGGATTTTCCGCCTGTGGATGTAATTATGACACTTGCACACACATATACACCTTATTTATATATTACACATGTTTGCCTTCTGTGAACTTGATAACCAACTTGCTCCTATAGGATGAAGGAAGTGTGTTAATGAATGACAATTCAAAGTTTAAAGTTTTTTGATAGACGAAAAAAAAAACTTTTGTCAAGTTTTTAAAGACGGAGCACATCATCAAACACACAAACTAAAAAAAGGAATAGCAATTTTGTGAGGTTATGGGGTAGTACCAAGAAATATAACTGTATGAGTCAAACGTCCAAAAGCTATTCGTCTCACATTCCAGAGATAGCGAGAAAATAATGTCCACAAAACTTACCACCGTCACATGCAAAAGGCTAGTACATTTACCTAATGTCAAATTATGGAAATTAGTGCACATATCCTTTTACTTTGTGCTTCATTCTCCTGACTTCTTTTTGGGTTTAAATTTGTATAATACATCCTACTTGACATTATTTCCATACTGTGCTAGTTGGGTATTGGGTACTGTACATAGAATGACATTCACACACCACACACACCGCATGCTTACAGCCTTATACGTACATAACTGCGTAAAAGTATAGATGGATAATCATATTACTATTATCATATCTACGTGTATGCAATATAAATACACAACTTCTCTCTTTTTGAGTTTGTTAAACTTGGGTTATTATCATTGAAGAGACTTTAAATATCTTCTGGGAAAATATAATGGAGGGAAATTGAGGATCGCAAAAACAAACAACAAACAATTATTTGCTGGCATCTCAGGGATGAATGACTATTTGCATCTTCATACACTGGAAATTAGAGAAAGTACATTGTATTGCCAGTGATTCCCAGCATCCAATTCCTCAATCTTAGAGTTTTCTTTTTGCTGTAGGAATACGTAAGAGGTACGTATGCTTTAAAATTCCACTTAAACAAATTGTTATAAATTATTCTTGTATTTTAGCTACATACATAATATGTGTAAGGTTATATACAATATATAATAAAAAAATAAGGTAAGCTAGGTGGGATCCTATTTTTATGTATGTTTGTGTTTATACGTAAACTAAATAGGTATATATAATACATACAATATATACTGCTTATTATCACTCTTGTATCGAATTTTTCTTTCTATCAGTCATATTTCGTATTTTAGTAATAATTAGGTACATTAACAAATAGCAAGCAATCGGTATATATCTACATACTATTCGTGCCTTAGACAAGAAAAAAATATTTCACCATGTAGTACGATAACGGGGTCATAAATTATGTCGAATATACCTCTAGGAATACAGCTTGCGTTGTCAGTTTATTATGACTACATTCATCAAGCTGCTCCAATAAAAAGTAAAGCCCCGCCCGATGAACAATCTAAGTTACATACTTACTTTAACCTATAAGCCCTTTTTTTGTGAATTTACATTTTTTTGAAAGTCATCATGGATAAAATTCAACCCGTAATTTGTATTACTACACCAGCGTACTTTAACCGGATTACTGGATGCACTAGCAAATAAAAAGGTAGCGCTCAAGTTGTTGTGTACGACTCTTCGACATTAGGTACAACGACAAACAGTCGGCAACCTTTGGTACAAAGTACATACATACGTACAACTGTTTGTATTGCAGTCATCAAGTTCATCATAGTATTATCGTATCATAGAGCAGCAGAAGACGGAAGTACAACGAATATATTATATATCATACATCATGTTACTAGCTCAACTGTTCTAATGATATGCATTGCATAAGTACTGAACAAATTCTGCTTTGTTTTATGAATGAAGAAATTAATTAGAGCATACATAGTACATAGACACAATACACATTGCATATTATGCATAAATCATTCAATTTCGGAATCACAGATCTCATTGTCATTATCAATAGCACAATAAACTTTTGCCAAATGTCCCTCCTTATTTTACCAGTTGCATCCAAATTTTTCCAGAATCGATGACTTTTTTGACAAAGGAACAAGAGGGAAAATTGTTTTTGTGGTAATTAAAGGACCTTCAGAGGTAAGACAACTAAGAACATGTTAAAATGTCTGAACTTTTTGTATGATGTGATAATTGATAATATTATGCTTTACCGAATTAAGTTCCACAGACAATTTCCAATTAAGTCTAAAGTGCATACCTGGTACGTGTACTTCCTCTGTATGTATACATAAGTATGTAATAGGTAACTAGTTGTACTTTGATTTTCTGTTTTGTGTTTTCTCATTGTGACTCCGACAGAAAATACAATACAATATCCATGTACGCATATCATTATCATAAATGCATCAATGAAAATGCACATGCTCTTAGAATTAAAATAGAATACAAATGCTCATGACAAACTGAGTATAGGTATGCTTAAAAAGTATGTATGCTCAGGTTGTATTGTATTGACGTAAGCAATGTATGTTCCAAATTCATATGGAATTCATACGGTGAAATAAACTCAAAAGAATACGAGAAAAAGTTCTGCTTTTTCCTGTTGTAGGTTAGATTTATCCTGTTTCTCACAAAAAACCTATTTTAGATATTCCTCCAAGCACATGTTGCATTGTTCACCATAGACTTTATGACGTTTGCTACACAAATGTCATAATTGCTTTGTAATTGAGGTGTTAGGCAGTCAAAAAGAAAAAAATGAACCCAAAGATTAGCATCAGTATAGATATTTTGTTTATGCATGTACAATATTTAAGTTGGAACCACAGTGAATGTACTTTGTTCAAGCAGGAGTTTTTACAGTTTTTAGTGAGTTTAAAATGGAGGGGTCTTCATAGTTCCTGAAACATTTCAAAATTTATAAAACCTGTTGCATGTGGACAATATGAAAAAAAACCTTTAAAAATTGTCTTTGTATTTAAATTGTAGTGAGACAGTTGTGAATCTAGCCCTTAAGTCAGTGTTTGTGGACCTCCGGAGTTTATAGGGATTTTTTACCCTCATTTGATGTCACACAAAAATGGTAGAAACAGTGGTGGCTTCAAGATAAATGTACATGTAAAATGTGCACATACATGTAAATGAGTAGCATAGGTATGGTTTACTGTTATTGTGCATTCTCATAATACTTACCAATCACAATGTATTTTTATGCCGCATTCACAGAAACTGCCTTGACAATGTTTCTGCTTGAATAATAACTGTCAGTTTATTTTCATTCATTCATCGATTCATAGCAAAGACATAAGGAGCGGATGCCTTTATTAATTTTTGTTCGTTCATTAAATGCAACAAAGTATTAGGGCTTAATACCCAAAGGGAAATACATGCTTGTGAACATATTTGTAGTTTCTTGTCGCATATTTCCCCTTGAGTTGACCCGCATTGTATTTAATAGTGAAGTAGAATGTTCACATGTATGTATATGTATATAGAGTACGTTTAAGTTGTCAAGAAAAATTATAATATCGTTCTATAAACTACAATAAATAACTATTGTTATTGTAAAACACGAACATATCATGCAGTAGCATTAGTAATAAAAAGTAGAATAGAAGATTTTACATTTCCAACTTACAGAAATTGGGGTCAAAGGAGAATTTAAAATAATTCAAAATTGTGATAATACATGCATGTAGAAGTATACGACTAGAACTAATTAAATAATATTATGTGTTGACGAAATATATTATAGATACCTAAGTACAATATAGTATTTTGTTTTATGTTATGGTGTAAGTACGTTCGTTGCCATTTTTAAATGTAACTTAATTAACATACATTATAATAAAAGTTAAGGTTTGATAATACAGATCGTTCTCATCAACATAAGGATGCAACTATGAATAAAATGTAAGGACGGAGGTTTGATTTCCACGAACAAGGAGAAAAGGGGGCATATCCCGAGTGAGAACTTCCAACCAAGCAAGGTACAATGGCGCACTAACACCCCCCTTTCTCGGGATCGGTAAGGTCATGACGATCAAATTCGCCATGCGTGAGTGATCCAAAAGTAATTCTCGGAGTCGAAGATGACGGTTTGTCTTTTCTCGCATAGCCTTCAACTCGGACTCGTCAATTATCATTTCTAAAGCAAGAAAAACGAAAAACAAAATTAACAGAAAATTAGTCACCTCGTAAAATAATAATGAGCACGGATACAAATACAAATTACTTAAAAATTAAAAACTGTATGATGTAATCTATTTTCTAAGGATAAGCATCAAGCATTTTGCATACAGCAAAGAAATAAAAGTGCAGAACAAAAACAAGCTCGAAATTTTGTAAAAAAAGCTATTTTCTTTGATTTCCTTCTTTTATGTGCGTATTCAATATAAAATATAAACGAACATCTCCTTTGTATGTTTAATTTTTGAATTTTTGCCCTCTCTTCCTCTGTGCTGTATTCGATTAACTTACCAAGATGAAAAGCTTATTTCTTTCTCCGGGTTTTCAATTCTCCTTGTACATTGTACGTATTTATACGTACATATATCTCATTTATTTAGAATGTAGACGCTAATATGCTGAGCATTGTAACTAGATTTGTGTTTATAGAATTGTTTGTTTTTTGCCTTGTCTTCTCTTTTTTAATCAAATCCTTGCAAAGTGTACATAAATTGGCATTAAATTCACTGCTATACATATTGCAAAGTGCCTTCAAGTTTCCTTTCCGTATACTTTATGCACATCGTATCGTGTGCACAGTAATGTTTGCTACACCGAAAATCCTCAAAATAAAACGTACAAAGTATGTATATATTATGTATAATGTATACATACACTAGTAGGTGTATAAATAAAAGACAAAGGAGAGGGAGAGAAACAATCTAATTAATTTATGGGACATGTCGCCATTTTCCAGTGTGCAGAAAATCCTTTAAAAGGCTAGATTTCCGCCTCGGCCATTTGTCTAAGTTAATCGCCTCTTTTCTCTTTTTCTGTCCAAGAACTTTTTTGAAGCATCTTAACTATAAATGTTTTAAAGCAGCACTGTAGGCAAACATGCTTTTTCTTTCATTCCTCATTATATTATTGTATTTGAATACCTAATATCATACATATTAGTATAATACACAGTAATACAAACAGTAACTGAAAAGACGAGGAAACTTGCTTTGGTATAACAATAGATTTTTTACAGCAGCATGTGTACATAAATAGCATTAAAGAAATGTGTGTATCATCTTCTCTTGTTTTGTTTCAGGTTAATTCTTCCAAAGTCTTTGTTCGCTTGCTTTTCTTTTATCGTGACTTTATTGCATTATGTTATAAGTATGAGCGTAAGATAGACTTTTAAAACCATCGTTAACTTTAACCTTTGCTTTTTATAGTTGCTGTCTGGGAGAAGACAAAGTTTTGTAGTGTCGGGCTTTACTTTGCTATAGATTTAAAGCTAGGGCGCATTTTCCGCGAACAACAATGGTTCTAGCCAAACCATCAACAAGCTCAGAAGTTTGACTTTAACTATCAGGATGGACATAAAGTTGGACTTTTTGTGAAAATGTGATACGTCCTCGGTTTAGTCTGTAGTATTGGGGCGGTTTGGCAGCTTACTTTACGTCCATAAATTAATTATTTTATCTATTTTCTACCTTACATCCTGATTTTAAATCTCTTTTGAACAATGTTTTAAGCTTAATCTCATATTATCTCAGCAATGTTTTCCACATTTCGATCGACTCTTAAAAAAGTAATGGGAAAATCAGTCACATAAAAGAGCAAGTAAAACTGACTAAAAAGTAGATAAATCAATTCTTTACCAAACGTGCAGTGGTGACAAAAGCACTCTACTAAAGTTGTTGATTGTAAATATAAAGAGATACTAGTCATGCAAAATTTCGAAACGGAAACATCGAGGAACACAGAAAACACGGGGAAAGAGAATAAAAGAGAAAAGTTTTCTTCCAAGGGTTTCCACACTCTATGAGACTTGACAAACCTTTACAACAGTCCTAATGCACGGAAAGTAAAAGTCAAGAGAAGAGATAGCGCTGGATAGAGTATTTACATTTACAATAATAAAGCATCCGTATCCACATTCCCTTCACATGAGAACAAAAGTAGAACACAAAGCCAACACAACACATTTGGAAACAAAGCTTCAACTTGAAGTTTTGAGATCGCTTGAGAAGATTTTCGCAAATGAGTGAATGACTAGGTTTTCATGATTTCACCATATAACCTTACGATAAACTTGTATACGACATAACTATAAGCTGCTTGAAATATAGAATACCAGAGAAGGAGAGAGAGGAAGAACAGGAAGAGTTTTGTTAAGGGGTGAATTGCCCGGCTAAAAGCCAAATCCGAAGCTAGAGCCAACTCAAAGTATAAGCTTAAATGAGAATAACATCCGCCCGCTTCAATGCCTCAATGCAACTTCATTTCATGCGTGTAATGTAATAATATTTCCATTATCCACCATGTCTCTTACTTCTCCCTCAATCCTATGTATGTATGCATGTACATATGTACACAGAGGTTGTTATGGTAATATGTACACATACTGCAGCAAATGTACAATGTTCACATTATACACACACAAACTGAGGACAAACATTCAGATGAACACTGGAAATCTCCCGGAGAAAGTAGGATATTTGACTTTCTCATCTCACTGATTCATATAGATACGCATTTATGCCATAACATGTACATTTTATACACATATTATTATTATTATATTCGTAGATATTTTATGTAGAAGAACAACAAGACAAAGTATGTAGATGTGTCCGAAACTGTTTCTTTTTCTTTCGAAGCGTGTACTGTGTATACAGTGTACATATTATAGAAATGCTGTGTGCAATGGCGCACATATCTAACAAGCAAAACGATTATTGTCGAATCGTAAACCAAAACTTTTTATCCCTCCAGCAACCATTATTCGTATTGTACGATCGCTGTTCAAAAGGACGACAACAAAAAATTTAATTGGCTCCTGAGACTACAACCTATGCATGTGAATGCATTGAAAAAGACAGAAATGTAACTGTAGGGCAAGGATACAAAATAATAATAATAAAAATACACGGATACACACCCCATTCTCCATTTGCTCTGTAAAATCTCATGACATTTGCTCCGGTTTTCTGTGGTTAGTTATCCTTTGGATTATATCTACAGACTTGCAATTTATTCTTCCGATATGCCGCAATGTAGGTGCCCATTTCATGTGACCTGATAAGCAAGAATGGATTTTCCGATAACATCCTATTGGAACGCAGAATTCACAAGAATGCGCACTTGCCTGGATTTATCCAATTGACGTGTTCGTTTTATCAGTTTTTTGCTCAAAATATGCAACATGGAACTAGTTACAACATTTTCGTTTTGGAAAAAAGATTGACCATCGGGAAATGGCCCATGGAAAGAAAATTTGAAATAACTACTTGTGAAATTCGTCTTGCTATTATGAATACAGTTTTTCCAACTAAAGTTAGTCTACATTCATACAACTTATAAAACATGAAGCATTGCAGTATTCATATATTATAACATAGGCATAAAAGCTGTGTTATGACTTATGACGTAAATGATCTTACCGTCGTCGATATTATTCTCGTTATTTTTGCGATATTCTTTGATGATTCCGTCAAAGAACTGTCGAGTACCTTCCTCGGCCCTCTTCATCACGTCAGTCACAATGATCAAATCAGAATAAGCAATTCGGAATTTTGATAAGAGGGACGCCAAACTATAGAATGACATCAAAGAAATAAAAGTAAAGTTAGCACACATCTTTTGTACGTTTTCCCCCATCCATTTCCTTTTGTCATGTAAAAATAGAGCATAAAACTAGTAACTAATAAGGAAAAATATGATGTAAGTGACCCAAACGCGCATTGTGTGCATTGTGCAATTTGTGTTTCATTACAACGTATGAAAAATGATGAGCCGTTGCGCTGTCTATCTACCATGCTCAAATATTTAAATAAAAATAGAAAAATATTACTTCATAAATAAACATCATGAATATTCGTGTTGTACATATCTGTTTGAATTTTGTTGTCCCAGTATTACATTTTAGACAGCTACTACAAACATGTGTGCATTGTACATATCTTACACAGTGTATGTATTTAGTTATGTCTTAATGCTTTGTCGTTTCAACTATTTTATGTTTGATGCCTTATTTAAAATACAAGTTAATTTTTATTTCTTCCTTTCCCCTTCCAATATGTAATAAAGATGCAGACTAAATTTAATAAATGTAGACAAAAATAAAATCGTTTTCAAGCATGAAAGTCCTTGACTTTGGTGCTTGTGAGCAAACAGACACAAAAATGTTCAAAGGTAAGGGTGAGTCCATAAAGAAGCAAATGATGAGAACTTGTGAATTATGAATTTTGTCACAGGCTTTTGAATGAATACCAGGTTCAAAATTAAGATGATAAATGTGCATTTTGACAAAAATGCAAAAAATTAAACTTTGGGTTGATTGGGAAAGATTAAAAAAATGCATTGCCCGACATGTTTGAAACGTAATAGTGGTTTTGGTAAAGTGAATCTAAAAGCTAGTAAATTGAATCTTGAATCTAGAGTACTAATGAAAAACGTTGAAGCAATGTTACGAAAGGCTGTATAATTCGGGCTAAAAATGTCAGTATCGTTTTTTGTTCAGCGGAGGATGTGCGCAAGTTGTAGAATAGATTTCGTATACAATTTACAATAATTGAAAATTGGGAGAAAATAGGTAGAAAAAGTTTTATGAATTTCATGCGGCAATGAGCTTGAGCTTCCATAACCTTTATATATAATTGAAGAGTTATGAAATCCGAAATGTACGAGAAAAATATGATGCAAGTCTCATTCTAAAAGACAAAGAAGTTACATGAGGATTTTTCCTAGTTATGTAGATACAACGGAGAAAGCAACTTTTAAAAAAATTCTTACTTGGCTTGCTCCACTTCAAGATCATGTTCTTTGTTAGCCAACGCAAAGACTCTGATTTTGCAACCTTGCCAAGTACTTCTTGTGCTGATAATGTATGGTAAGAGCATCGTCAATCCACCGTCGTCATAGAGCCACCTAGAGAATGAAAAGAGATAAAAAACTCGTAAGTGTGCACGTATAAAATCTGTGCAAAGGGATATACATATTTTACGCATCAACTACGAATATACATACGTAGATACATGCATGCACAAAAATTTTATTCTGCTTTACTCGAATTAAAGAAGTCTACTCACCAAATATCTATCGTGGATTTACGTTGCTTGGTTCGGAACTGTGTTAAATTATTAATTACGGATTTGGGCAGTACGGAGCCACCAGGACCTCTGTATTCAAATACCAAGAGAAAGATGAGTTCAATTTTTTTGGGTTAGGTTCTAATGCAAACGAATCCGGATTTTGACTCAACAAGGTTCGAAAAGAAGAACATTTGCATACGATTTTGTCAATTATTATTTTCGAAATTCCACGTACGGCTTTCGGAACATTTTTATTGAAAGTTAAGGGGAAATAAAGATTTGAGAGGAATAGGGCAAGTGCAATCCAATCGGGGAAATAAAGAAAGGATCTTCCAAAAAATGGGATTATGCAAAACGAAAACAAGAACTTTGTTTCACTCTAATCTAATCTCATAGTTTTTACACCATAAGTTATTTAGAAGATTGAGTACAAAACGAAGGAAGCATAATATTCTAATGCACACATATGAAGTCTCAAACAATAGTCTCATGTACTCACCGTAAATCTGCTCCAACTTCTTTCCTATTCTTCTTCTTTCCTTTAGATTGGGGTTCTGGCTCGAGAGTAAAACCGGCATTTTCCTCTCCCGGGGATGAGGGGGGTGTAATATTGGTCATGCCTAAAATAATTGATCATATTTTATAACTTTTTAAGTACTTACTATAAAAACTGTACAAAAAATATCCTAAATTTGTAGCATATATATGTATCTTGTATGTACGCTCAAATTTTCTGAAATGTTTTGCGTTTCCCGGTGAATCTCATTGTGTTTTTCCTGGCTCTTTTGTAAAGCGTGGCAAATAATTTAATCAACTTTTTTGCTACACAGAAAACTATCCCGAACACAATGAGATGGTTGAGAAATTAGGATTGTTTTTTGGGGCAGATAAAATTTTATATTATCTGGATCATCCGAGCCAAAATTGTATTACTATCTGCATTATTACCAGTCCCGACGTCTCCATAGAAAATACAGAACCTGTCTACTCTACCTACAACAATAATGGTATAGGAAGAGATTTGAAAATTTTGGCTTTACTGTTAGAAGAGTCCTGTCTTGTCAGATCCGAAATGATTTCCTCACTATCCTCTTGTATAATTTCTGAGTAGTCTAATCCTTCCCTCAGCCGAAGAATAGCAAAGCCCATCTGATTGTCCAAAGCATCACTGTGAAAACACAAAATTATATCACATGAAACGTCTCCCAATTTCATACATTATACAAAATGAGAGCCAAAATCAGACGACATTAAATTTTCCCTTCTCGAGTTTTAGAAAATTCATTGTACAGATGTACAATGTACATACATGTTGTATCTACGTACATGTGTAATGTGTATGTATCCATAGATATAAAACTTTGTTTTCTTTTTACTCAAGTGAATGTGAGAATAATGTACATCCCTTATAATATTGTATCAATGCATGTGTGTTTATAAGTGTATATTGTTGTGTCGTATTTTGTTGGATACAAAAATACCGTAGTTCACCAAATAAATACCCTGGGTATTTATTTGAAGCTTTGCGAAAAATCTATGACTTTTACGTATAAAAGACATCATACTGGGTAACTATTAGGGGTTGGGTATTTATTTGGTGAATTACGGTATCTGAAAATTATATAAGACTGATACAAAGAGAAAACTTGGAAACAAAACTCTAGTTCCCATGAGCATTCAAACGACGCACAGTAAAAGACAGACAGGGAGACAGGAGACAGAAATCTGAAGGCAGGGAGAGAAGAAGGGAAAAGCGGAGGATGGAGAGAGAAAGCACTGCGATTGTAATTGTGCGTACTGAATGAAACTATTTATGGACAAAGTTTTTAATAGGATTTCTTGTTCATGCAGCGAGACACGAGAGAGACAGACAGGGACAGGGACAGGAACAGAGGCACAAGATAGAAAGAACGACGTCCACCTCTTCATTCAACACATAAATATGTGTATGTATACATATAACTATTGTATATATTCTGTTTTCTCTCCTCTCCATTTGCTCTGCTGGTATTTCTCCGCCTCATTTCTTTGCTAGTCAGAGACTTGCAAAACAAACCAGAGTAGAATATGAAAGCAAGCAGCGTGGAAGGCTCTCGAGACGACTATAAAACCATTCATACGAACATCAGCAAATCCAAACTCAAACTCAAGCTCAAGACTTTCACTTTGTTTGTGTTTATGTGTGTATCTCCTTTTCGTCTTGGTCTTGGTTTTGCCGTTCAACTTTTGTGTGTATGCCTTTTATCCCCATCTTTGTCAACTTACTGGATCACACGGAAATAAGCCTTTACATCCTCAGAGTCACAATGGATCCAGTCAGATTTGAAGCCCATGAGGACAATATTGGGACGCATTTTACCGATTCCACTGGCTTGTATTAAACAGCGGGCTCCTTCTTCAAAATCCACGTCGTCCACGAGCACTGTCAAGAGAACCAAGAGCATTTTATTTATTTACATAACAAATTACACACTACACACCTTTTTGTCCTTCTTTCCATAAACTATGCATCACTTTTAATTGACAATATGCACAATGCACAGGCTTGTCCAAAATTAAGGCCACTTGGAAAAAATTC
This sequence comes from Sminthurinus bimaculatus, assembly GCA_034698285.1. Lineage (NCBI taxonomy): Eukaryota > Metazoa > Arthropoda > Collembola > Symphypleona > Katiannidae > Sminthurinus > Sminthurinus bimaculatus. The sequence continues at coordinate 34,872 of JAQIVE010000429.1, forward strand.
AATTTTGGAAATGTTTCCCAGTAAATGCATGAATTTTGTAGACTAAAAACATGACATATGGTGTCATATTTAATTCGACAATACTTGGACTGAGGACTCACCGTAAAACGCCTTGACTTTGTTTTGTTGTAGCCAACTGTAACCTCGCTCTTGCAGATATTCTCGAACCTTGAAAGGCTGTCTTTCCTAAAGTGACAAACAATGGATTAAAAAAATAATATAGGGTGATGGTGGTTAATACTGAATTATTAAATTAACTTTTAAAAGCATAAAAGGGAAATGTATTGTGCATACTTGAATAATATGTCCGCAAACGAGCATTCCATTGGTTTTTGTGATAAGGTGAGTAAAGTCAATAAGAGTCGGACGAGAGGAAGGACGGCCACTCATGACCAAAACGAGAGGTCGGAAATTCTTTACGTGATCTTGAACATGAACCAGAGACTGGACCGAATTCAGTGCACTTTTGAATGTCTGAGCCTGGGCGGATGATCCCCAGTTGACCTCTATACAAAATGAGGTTTTTGAGCATTAGCTATGAGCACTTTTCTAAAGATAAGATTAAGCTTTGTTTTAATGTGGTAATATATTATCTGTGTAAAACGTTTACCAGGTTTTACGTAGACGAGTACTCCAAAAAGACAGGCAAGAATTCCGATGGTCACAAGAGCTGTAATCCAACTATACCCATAAAAAGCATTAAAATTGCAAAAAAATTCTAATAAGATCCACCTAATTTAAAGTTCCTTCTTTTTGCTTTTGAATGTTACATTTTTTAGCCATAAATATGTCATAGGTCTTGAATTACAATCTAAATCTTACCTCATGAGAAACATAATGACTATGCAGAGAACAAATCCAACGAAACTCGAAATTGTACTGTAATACTGTGGGGGTTAATTCAAATCAAAATTTTAATTGCATTCGAATCCATCTTTTGCACCATATCTCCACTCTTTATGGTCTTTAGTTTTGTAATACAATAAATTACGGTGATTTTACTGTGACGTTGAATATGATACCTGAAAGGTGGGACGCCAGCCCATGGGCTTTACAAATGCAGCATGGAAAGTACTGTAGTATTTCAAAATAAAAAAGTCTATTTTTTCACTCTATCACCACCAAAATTCATACCATGCCCTTTCATCATTTTACACAAGTTTAAACGGTGAATGCAGAATGCCTTTTCTCTTACCAAAAGTTCACCATTGCATAGGCAGCCATGTAAAAGTTAGAAATCAAGGGAGCAATCGCGTTTAGCTGGGCTGTAAAAAAAGTCAGAGAGATGTAAGTCAAAAGTACATTGTAAACCACCAAAGAGTTGGGGAAATCCTGACTTCTGGTATGTACATGTATGCCTGTAGAAATATATGTATTCTATATTTCTGTAGCATTTACATATTGTTTATTTAACAGCTAAATTCCTCAGTCCTAAGTTAATCAAAATCTACACTTCTTGATGGTGCTCTTGACAGTCCCACAGTTTATACATCCTAAAAATCAATACGGACTGATGATGATCCGACTCGACAACTACATCAAAGCAAACTAAAAGTGTCAATAGACAAAGCAATCAAATGAAGGGAAAACATGAAATACAGAGAGGGATGAACAACTGTATAACTTGTCTTTGAAATTTCACTAGATTTTGTTCCCTCATGACTATACCTTGAATATACCTGAATATAAAGTAGAACCTCGATTTCTTGTATCAATATTTTCCAAAAATGAAATCTAAGTTACCTGCAAATTACAAATTCACGTACATAGTTACACGCGTTTTATAGCTCATAGAATTTTTTGTGAAAAGTGAAATTTAAACTCGGTCAGTTGTTTAGAAAAATTGAAACCCCAATTTAAGAAACTACCAATTAAATCCGGGTTCATAGTGTTGAGGTTGTACTGAACAAGTCAAACGTTCAAGTGAAAACTTTCCTTTCCTCGTTTGAGGTGCGTAATCTGAATCCGAACAAAATCAAAATTGGCTAGGAGGATGGAAAATTGCATTTCTGCTTTATATCAAGTTAATGCTCTTCTCTCCTGCCGCTGCTCTTTTACAGTCAATCCCCTCAAAATTTTAGAGACAATTAAATCCCTGTTTGATGAACCATCATTTTACACTTTGTCTGCTTACTAAAACTTTGGATTGGGTAGGAGAATTAGTTTTTACGCATGTGAACAATAGAATAGAACTTGTAACTATATAATCTGCATTGTACAACTGAGCAAATGCATACATATAATATTTTAATCTGTGGAGTAGAGATAAAACACCAAAATCAATTACTGCAGAAGAAGAATTGAGAACGTACCAATGAGAATGAAAGCAAGGGCGATGACGAAAGCCTGGAAAGAGAATGGACAAACAAATAAGAGTATTAACTATATACTTTATGGGTCAGGTGGATGAGTCATAAATTACGATGTGAAATGTTGAACTAATATATGCATAGAGTATCTGTATAATGATGACATTCCCAGTAACAATGAAAGATGAAAGCTTACCACTGCATATGCATAAAATGGATCATTATTTCTTCGGAAACCCTTTGCGAAAATCCCAATGCCAGGATAAAGATTGTCTTTGCACAAAGCTTGGAAAATTTTTGGAGCGGATACCAGACAAGCCAAAGCGGATGACAGAGTGGCGGCAAAACATCCGGCATAGATAATCGGTCCAAAGATGGACATGAGTTCCATAATTTGAAAGGAATGATGCATTCCCCATGCATTGCAAGTTTCGGGAGCAGTAGTACAGTTATTTATAAACTCCCATGAACCCACAATTTCATCCGTCATATTCATATCGAGCCCAGGCCCGGTTGCATCCCGCACGCACTCTGCTCCGGCCAAAAGGGCAAAGACAACGTATGACACGGTCGTTGTGAGGATGGCTAAGAGAGTACCCTTTGGAATAGCAGCTGAGGGATCCTAATTAACCAAGCAGATTTACTTTTCGTTCATAAAGAGAAGTTGGTGAATTGAGATGAAAAAATTGAGCAGCATATCCAGTAATTCGTTTTAAATCAGTAGAAGCTACTCACCTTAAGATCTCCAGAAATGTTAGCGCCAGCAGTAATTCCAGTGGCTGCATAAGAGCATCAATCAGTAATGAATTACAATATTATTACTTAATTTTAATTCGATTTCTGACATAATCGAAATACCCAGTTACCTATTTAAATTCTCATCACAAAAACATGCATGTG
>JAQIVE010000430.1:0-38019 GCA_034698285.1 Sminthurinus bimaculatus
AAATTCAAATAGTTGTGTCACGTGGCTCAAGGGAAAAGGCGGGAAATTTCAAATAGTTGGGTCACGTGACTCAAGGGAAAAGGCGGGAAAATTCAAATGACTTGATCACGTGACTCAAGGGAAACGGCGGGAAAATTCAAAACTGTAGGTCACGTGACTCAAGGGAAAAGGCGGGAAAATTCAAATAGTTGCGTCACGTGACTCAAGGGGAAAATTCAAATAGTTGTGTCACGTGGCTCAAGGGAAAAGGCGGGAAATTTCAAATAGTTGGGTCACGTGACTCAAGGGGAAAGGCAAGAAATTCTTAACGTTATGTGCCCTTAATTGTAAGTAAAAGGGGGTAAATATTACGCTGTTGAAGTAATTTTACGGGAACTGAGACGGCGTTAGGAGTGTGAAAAAAGTATCAACGAAATTCACATACACATATGCAGAATTGATCCCGCCACATGGTGGCGGGTCTCGGCTAGTATGCATAATATTACACTATACATATCTATATACAATGAGTCGAGCGTCTAGACCTTCGCGTTTCAGTTATCAATCATCACTTAAACAGCAGAATAAGGCTCGCTTTTGACGTTCTCCTCCCCGTTCCCTCTTTATACACGTGCTTGCATGTGTCCACGGAGCATCCGACAACTACAAAACGTACTAATGAATAAAGTATTTAAGTACATGCATTATTTATTACAGGGTCTGTGCACGTTCATACTTTTATAGTGCAGTGGGAAGGTTTGGCAGTAGCTTGAGTAAACTAACTTGAACCGATCCCCGGAAAATGTGCATAAATGATTCTAAAGATTTCAAGAGAAAGCAAATGAAAGTATCACACTTTCATTCCGAGTTTGAGTACAAAATATATTAAGTTTTTTACATCATGTGAAGTAACTTCAATGAAATTCCGTGGAATTGAAATTTGCCAGTTCTAAAAAAGGAATTTGCAAGAGAGTCACAAAAGCCAAATAATTTGATAGCCCTGACAAATCCCCCGATTATTCTATTAAATCTCAATTCGTATACTAATAACATTGATTATGCTCATGTAAGTAAAATGAGTTTTGCAAGGATTGTAAGTAGAAAAGGTATTAGGAGTGTGTAATTATTTCCATAGCTCATTCATAATCTTGCCATATAACTTTGTAAGCTGTAATGAAAGTTCATCCGCACACTTATTATCCACAGAGAATGAAAACAAGGGGAAAAAAAGTAAAAGTGGAGTAAAAGTAGAAAGAAGGGAAAAAGAAAAAGTTGGTGTCGAGTCAATCAATCTCACCTCTCTGTATGTAAGTACATAAGTAGATCCATACAGTATACATTTGATTTGTGTATAAAGCATGCAAGTATTTTTGTATAATGTATACATACTGTGTACCTATAGTCAGTTTAGAAGTTTGAGCATTTATAAGCCTTGTGTGTATGTAACTGTAACAGCCTCTAGTTTTCTCCGCTCCTTTTCGAGTGATTGATCTGATGGTGATTATTGTGCGACCGCCTTCGGCTGTGGCTTTAGTTTTAGCTTTATGCTCCTCTAGCTCTGGCTTCTTAGCTGTAGCTTTTTGATGCTCAACTACATACATATTACGATACGATAAGTTCAACCAATGATGTATGCACTGGATATACATAGTTACCCGTGTATAGTAAAAGTATCTATTAGCAATATTGAACTTGTAGAAGAAAAGCTGGATAAACTTCACCTTTAATGTGATGCAACATTGTGTGTATTTGTACATACTAATAAGACGTATGCATATACATGCAGTAGGTTGTCAGATTGTATGCTGTATGTATGTACTCGGACCTTGTAATATCACAAGGTAATGGTTTCCCCTCTTATATTTATTATGTTATGTACTCACGTAACACTACGTTTATAAATGGCAAGAGCCGTATCAGAAAATGGATTGAAGGGTGGAAGAAAAGAAAGAAGTAGAAGAAGAAGGGCAAAGGCGTAAAAGTGATTTCAAGGGAGAGAAAGAGCCGATTGGACTTTCCTCCTTCTCCGGCTGATGGTTGGCAGGTGCCAATCAATTCAACCAAGTGAAATTGCTCTTTTTTTTATACGTAGCATGTATACCACAATATAAAAAAACTGTACCAAAAAATCTAAGCTTGTGACATAATATGAGAGTACCATAACTTTATAGTTACACGCTAAATGTACGTACATATTATATTGTCGGAATTTTGGCGACTTCCCAAACTTGTCTTAAACATTTCAGTTTCGTGGACTAAATTTGGGCTGTTTAACAGAAAAGAGGCGTTGAAAGTGAAAGTGGTAAAAACTTAAAATTTTTAGCAGCCAGAAAATTATTTTCAAAATTCCACGCAAAGTTTCTCTTCATTCTAAATAAGTTTAAAACACTAACGCATTATAAAATTTGTCAGATTTTAAATTTAAATATCCACTCTATCTCTCCATACCTTTTTTAGCCAATAATTTCAATGAGAACACTTGAAAAGTCACAATTTTGACAAAAAATATAAAATATATACATAACCATACAGTTTTAGAAAATGGAGCTCCAATATGATGAAATTGAAGGGTATAAATGTGTATATGTAATGTTTTTATGCATATGTACCATACATGTGGGTTGTGGGAGCAACATATGCATGAATTTTTGAAAAAAAATCCCTCGTTTACACAATATCAATACATATGTACATAAAAGAATATCTCAAGCTCATATTATCCTGTGATCAAGCCCACGTGCTCTACTGTGAGAAGAGCAAGAACAAGAACAATGTCTGTAGAGCAAGAGAGAAAGTAGAGGGAAAACTAAAGGGGAAAGTTGTTGTTGATGTGGCCCCCTGTCTCTCCAGTGGACAGGCACGTTATGAATCCATCAAACTGTCATCAAGCATGATGTGAATTTCCGGTAGCTTGTCTCTTGGCTTAGCTTAGCTGGGATCTTTCTAGGCCTACAGGAGCCAAGACAAAACTATAAGACCAATACTAATACCACTTTCACTTCTACTCCTCCAACTACTTGAGCAACTTGACTTGCCTCAGCTTCCTTTTCTCCCCTTTCTTCTTACCCTTCCTCCTTCTGTGGTGGTGGTGGTAACGACTACCTTGGGATCTCATTTCCATAGTGCTTATCATATCATTCCATTTTCATCTGGAGCCCCCTCACATACGAGCCCATTCATAAGAAAAGGAAGAAGAAGAGCAAGGGATACATAATATATGTATATAGCTTCCTCTCTTTCTCCTTAGCCTTGCCAATTTGACTAGAGTTTCCTGCTAACTGCCCCAACTCTGTCTTGCGTAAAATATATTAATATATTCCTATATATTAATAAATTATGGCGCATATGCACATATTGCTGTGTATAGGTCTTTTATGAAGAAGGAATATATTGGTGTCATTTCACATCGTACACTTTTCAAATCAACACCTCTCCCTCCTCCAACATCCTACACCTTACGTTACGTTGCATTGCGTCATTTCATAATCATAACAGTGACAATCACCTGAGTAAAAACAGAGTATATGAGCTGGAGCATTATTATTATTACCTCACCTTATATGTACTCATACTGCCTACTTACGCACTCAAAGATGCCTTAAAATTCACTATACGCTTGCTTAGAAACTGTTTCTTATTTTCCCTGCAGACTCAACATAAATGATGATGAGGAAAAATTCATTCAATTTTCCTGTGCATATGTATGTGTATGCACTTTCACACTTGATACTATACGAGATTCACACTGAAAAGGAGAAAGCGTTGGTGTTGCCTAAAGACTTTTTCTGCAATACTGTTGACAAATAAAAGGAAAAAAAAGTTGCATAAACGTTTACTATGATGTGTACATACCATACAAAACATGTACAGCAAGTATTGTACCATGAAGAAACACGGAAGTTGAGAATTTGCAGCTGCTGATGACAAAACTATTCGACTTTCCGGTACTCTTATTGTATCGTATACACTGCGTGTGTGCATACAATACGTATGTGTTGGATTCCCGATATCTTCCCTCTTACAATTCTGCAACTTTTCTTGGCAGAATCCGTCCCTCGTTTGTACGTATTGTACATAGGAGCTGAGAAGACATTTAGGCTTGTTGGATGTTTATAGCAAGTTGTCGCCTTGAAAATAGACGTACTAAGTATTGTACAAAAATAGACAATGGCAAAATGGACAAAATGACGATCTGGAGATCTTGAAGATCCTCGTGTCGGAAGTTGTGACCTTTATACAGGAATAATGTATGGGTGCATAAAAGTCGAGTCGAGCAGATCCTGGAGAACAGATTCCATCTCAGAGGGTCAAGGCAAAATTTAAAAATAAGTAAAAAAAATGTTTGGGCACCATGATGATGATCATCATCGGCGTCGTCATCATGTACGATGTACGTACATTATTCAAAAAAGAAATGATGGCGAGTAAGCAGAGGAGTGAGCAAGGCTACCATTGTAGATATTGCTAAAATATGGAAAATCTGAATAACAACAGCAACAAACAAGAAGCACGAGGAAGAATAAAGGACACCAGACACAATGTACATTGTACATTGTACATACATAATTTTGTGCTTTTTATAATATAAAACAGCGGCCTACCGACCAACCATCCGACACTTTGGTCGTTATACATCCCATTACTTTTTGCATCTGAGCTCCCTTCATCTCTTACCCATGTACAATGTACAATGCACAATGAACAATGTAGATACATAATGTTATGTTTTTGTATAATATATAATGTTGTAAACTGTAAACAGTATAAAGAATACAATGGAAACTACTTGACTTAAGTTACTCCTTCCTTTTCTTTATTTCATTCTTTTCTTCTCCTTGCTCAAGGAGCGACGGACCAACCGACTTTTAACATTTTGCCCGCCGCCGACTCGTGGGTTTTTTCGCCTCCTCGTTTCTCCTTCTCTTCCTTTCCTGACACGCTTTACACTTCTTGATCTTGACACGTGCACATAATTCTTCCCTACTATTATCTGCATGTAAAACACTCGTTGCTCCCCCACAAAAAATGTGCACAACATTTACATTTTACATTTTTTCCATTCATACATTACAACCAAACGGCTGCTCGCATGGACGATGAACATTGTATGTACATCGTACATAGCACAGTCAGAAGTCTAAAGAGAACAATCGTGATTTGTGATAGATATGAATAATAATACAAGCATTAGTTGTATTTATTGTTGTACTTGAATTAAATTAAAATTAGCCATAAATGACAAATTCAAACCAAAACATGCTTTTACTGTATTTTAGTCAAGTTAGTTATTGATAATGCAAATGCTAATGTGTAATAAAGTGACAGCAATATAGCACCAATAATAATAAAAATCAACATGCGAGTCCATTTTAATGTCAACTTGAAATCTCTGCTTCAAGTTCCAAGCTATTATCTTGGCTAATAAACAAACAAACAAACAAATTAAGGTTGAGGTTTTGTGGTAAACAGTGAATAGAGGAAAGTGTCGTCATCATAATTTTTTATCATACATTTTGTATTACATTACGCAATAAAGGTTACATACAAAAGATTTAATTTCCAACTGCTAAAAATAACGATATATGCCGGCATCTTGTCCTTGATAATTATATTTGTCTGAACAGTTTACAATTGCTAGAAACTTATCAAATTCCAAAGAACACAATACACCCAGGTATTTGTACAGGGGATTTCAAAATCTCGTCTCAATCTTTCTGTCTTGCTTTCTGATGCTTTCTGTCTCCTGCCTTTTGTCTACATTCTATGCATTCTGCGTACATAGGTAGGCACTCACATATTTCTCGTTCTCCTTCTGTTTCACTTTCACTTTCATGTTCCATTCCCGTGCTTTCATTATTATTCAACACAGTTTTGAGTAATTTTACGCAATAGATTACTAACGCTCCTCCAGCTCCAACTTTCCCCACATCCACTTAGATATCTCGCACGTTGTTCACTGCTGTTAACTGTTAAGCGTTCGCGTATACTCTGAATTCTGCATTCTGCTTGCTTCACTTGTCTCTCTCTCTCCTGTGGATGCTACTTACTGTGCAATCAGTGTCTGTCGCCTCATGCCAACGAATGAAGGCAAAATTGGGAGGCCAGGGAGAAATACTTACACGTACGTACATACTTAGAAAGCAAACCATCGTCCCGAGTCGTGCACATCATTAGAAGAGAGAGAGGATGAAAAGACGAGAGAGAGAGAGCATTCCTTCAGTTGTCTGCTGTATATCTATAGTGTATTCCCTGCGTTTCCTCTGCATGATAAAGAAACTTCCTTTGTCTTTGGACTACTTATAACCTGTATGTATATACTATGATATTTTGGTCGTCGTTTGTGTGCAACTAATATCATAATGAAGTAAAATAATAATAATAATATTATATACATTATTTTACAATCTACAATACATACAATGCAATCCACAGTCTATTTGTATGGGTGTGAGTGGGAAATAAGCCGTTAATTGAGAATCACTGAAATTAAGCCTCTGATGCCGCGGATGCCTCAATTTCTCCATACTACACTCTGCTGCTTCTTTCTATCATGTATGTATATTGGGGTAGTCTACCGGTCTTAAACTTGGAGTTTAATTCGAAAATGCTAATTAAATAATAGATTTCGCTAATGCATCGAGTGGCCCATCATCACGCAGCAAACGTGTGTGATACTTACATATACATAGAGATACGTAGAGATGCAAGCTATGATGTTTATTCCAGGCACATCTTCCTCTCCTTTTCGACATTCAACGCACAACTAGCAATAAGAGACTTGCGAGAGAAAGTGAGGCAGTGAAGCGACATATGCCACCGTCTCCATTTGAAAGCACGGAGCGATTTCATCATATTTCCCCTCATTAGACCACTCTAAAGGTAAAGATTTCATTTAAAAAACAGCAAAAAAGCTGCTCTTACTTACATATGCGAATGCTAGGTAAAATTAAGACCTTGGAAATTTATTGCTTAGATATAAGGGAAGAAACTGTAAATATTGTTCAATTTTCTAGAGTATTTGACTTAATAATTTTTTCAAATAAAGTGTCTGTCGTTTGCGCACTGTAACAAATGATAAAATATCTTATGTAACAATAATACAAAATTAACACCGGTAAAAAGACATCCTTTTTTGGATTTCATAAGCCAACTTACGAAATGTTAGTATAGTTTCTAGAAAAATTCTGTCATTTTATTGTACCTTGAAAAATTTTAGTACAAAGGGAATTTTCCAATTTTGAAATTAAATTTAGGGAGCCTTTTAAAAGGAAACTGGGAGCTTAAAATTTTGTTTGCACTGTATCATCAAATTTCTGCCGTATGTTCATGAAAATGAGGATCTAAGGTCTTCTTCAATAGAATATAATGTGTTTGTCCAGAGTCTAGATTTCTAGACTGTTATAATATATGTAGAATATAGAGTCTAGATGTCTGATGTGATGCCTATATACTGCATACATACCCATAGGCAAAGGAAGAGCAAGAAAGGAGGTTGAGATTGGCGAAATGAAGGCACTTAAGAGAATTTGAACACGGCCGGCTATTTAGATAGCAAACAAAACAAAGCTACTTATGCACATGGAAATATATTGTAGAGCGCGTATCAGATATAAAATAAATATAATTGTAGACGTTGCAAAGGACTCTTGAGAAAGAACTCTCTTGCACATTACTATACATACAGTAGTTATCTTCTCACTTTCACTTTCACTTTTGTTCCCACTCTCATCTACCCTACTCTATACTTTGCTAAAAGGCGGGAGGCGGCTCTTACTTATACTATCAGAGAAAATAGAAATAGGTATCTAATACTGAGTATAATATATCCTTATTTAATAAACTACCTCTTGTAGCCCATTAAATTGTATCTGTATCATATTCGTACATGCGTATTGCATTCCAACTGGCGAAAAATGAATTTAAAGTAAAAGCAAAGTGAAACTGTACAGTGTACACACAATCCTGCAATAATATTGTATTGTATTGTGCAAGAGACACAAAAAATAGATTGTGGAGAGCCCTTGAGTCTCACTTTCTCCCTCGTTCAACCAAATCAAATCAGAGCCTACATCTAAGTAAGTCTGCGACTCTCGTTATAACTTATGTATGTATGTATATACCATAACATCATTGAAGCTTTGAGTCTCTGGTTACAAAACGAGCCGTGGAATCACAACGTGCATACATACATAATACAACAAAATGTAATGATAAGATTGAGATACATACATTATAGCATTTATATAGTAAGTGATACTTTAAGACTTTTCTCGATTTCTTTCTCATACTCTGTGCATTTATATTTCACATAAGTATACATGGGCATATGCTAGACATTTTAAGCTGGGTAAAATCATGGGCTGCTCCTTTGACTACTTCTCGGTTGTATCATGGAATCCATCAAATTAACAAGGTTAATTTCTAACCAGAGGAAAATGCATGTGTCCATACTACACACATGTATAATGTATGTGTATGTATAGATATTCAACAAGCTTTTGTTTAAAGTTGTCGTTTTTAACGTTGTTTCCCTTGCACTTGAGGATTTGCTTGGAGCACTCACACAGTTTCTTCATTTCCCCTCTTTTACCCCATAAGGATTTTCTTCATATTCACCAAACCAGAAAACTCCTAATGCTCAATGCAGGCTACACAGGAAACGGGAAACATGTATGTACGTATATGATACACATATCCACATGCACATATTTTACAAGTACTTCGAATGAATTTCATCGAGAAAAAATTAATTCTACGGGGGTAAGGAGTTATACCATGAAAAAGAGAAGACCAAGTTTAGTCGGAAACTGTTTTCAAGAATTCTGTGAAATCACACATTTATCACTCTTTGAGGATCAAAAAACCTGGGAAAACGAAATTTGTTTGTTTGGTGAGAAGTGCAAAATTCAGCTTTCAAATTATCTTTTATTTTACCCGGAGCTCGGAAATCCCAAAAATTGCAAAGTTGTCATGGAAATCTCATGAACATTTAGCAATTTTATCAAATCTATTGAAATTTTCATGAAACTTTCATTCAAGAGAGAATACATAAAACGTGTGTTTCTTAACCCTCGCAGAGCACTTGTTACATTTGATGAAACTTGACTTGCAACCAACCAGAGTAAAATGTAAAAGCACTGAAAAAACCAACCAACTGACTGACAAAAACCTTCATACAGTCGTAGTCATCTTATACTTGGTCTCCGTGGGGATGAAATGAAGAAGGATCAGAACCAGAACCTTACAAGGAAAGCCAAAAGAAAATTCGAGGAAAAATACACGCAGAGTCGGAGAACATAGAGCTCATAACGAGAATGAGAATCACAGAGAATCAGACTCAGATAGATATGTAGAGAACAGGAGGAGGAAGAGAGGCCCGGGAAATGAGACAAAGTTGAGGAGCAGATTGAGAGAGAAGATGAAATGAGCAAGATAAATCATGAAAAAAACCGAGGAAAAAACCAAAAGAAGATGAACACAAGAAGAAGAAGAGTAAGAAAGGAGGGAAAGGACTTGCTAGCTTTTCGTCTTCCTGCTCGTTTGGTTAGTTCACTTGAGTTACTCCTTATACTCCCTTACATCATCCCTCACTACTTGCTTTCGTGAATTCGTATTCCTGTATTCATATTACACTGTTTGAGCATTATCATTATTTGTGTGGTCTAGCCTATATGTATATATCAAGCATTATCCATCCTGCTTAGATAGATAGATTATATTATATTATATTATACAGTGTAGGTAAAATTATATAATACACAAGTTGCCTATGCAGATGTACAATATACAGACATGTAACTGTATTACGTACGCACGAGTCTCTCGACAAGTACAAAGAGTTGAATTGAAGTTAGATCTGCCTCATTGATGTGGCTTGGCGAGGAATACGTAACGGAGGGACAGAGGAGGGAGAAATGAAGTGGAATTCAATGTTTGGTTAAGTATCACTAATGTATAGATGCTTTTCCTCCTTTTACATATGAATGAATGCCAATACACAGAACACAGAATACAATCGACTCTGCATTACTGACTGTAATGTAATATAATGGAAACACAAACACAAAAACAAAATACAACATCTACTGGCTCCACTTATCGTCATTCGTCAGCCTATTACTCGTATATCTTGCTTTCAATGAAGGAAAAGGGCAAAAACAGTAAATGGCACCGTCATAAGGTCCACAACCTGTGAGACTCGGGCATGACCACGATACATGTAATGTTGATACAAAGTTCAAGTCATTAAGTTTAGAACACATACATACTTTTGACTCTGAATTCTGGATTCTCTCTATTATGTGGACACAAAATTCCTAGAATTACCTTGAATTAGAACCAGAATTAAGGTTAGTCAGAAAACTCGTCTTGTCGTCAAACTAGGTAAGTAAAATCGAAATGACGACAAACGCCCGGATTCGGGGAAGAATTTGTGTCTTGGTTTACTCGTCTCGTCTATTCTTCTATTCACCAAATCATTGTGTGTGCCTGCCTTTCAAAGTTCAATTTAAATCTAGCGAGGAGGTTTGGTTGAACTGTGCTGGTGCTGTACAATGTACATTGTACATACATACATACATACATACATACAATGCAATGACGTTCTAGGAATATGGACAGCTTTGTCCTCTGCCAAACCGTCGTCGTTCCATTTGCTTTGTTGTTGTGCCACATGGACAAGGAGAAGACCAAGGACAAGGCTCATCTAGGTACACATTACGCCTACTTATTTTCAAGTGAAAGGGGAGGAGGATGTGGAAGATGAACAGGAAGAATGAGACGAAAAAGAGGTGAGATCAGATGAGAAAGTAGGGGGTAAACCAGTTCAAATTTCAAGAAAAGAAGGAGAAATGAGAGTGGAGGACAAGGAGGACAGAGAGTTGATGAAAAAAGAGTCATGAGAAAGATGAGTCACGAGGAAATATTTGACAGGCTACTTATTTCGAGGAAATTCAAAAGCGAGAGCTTTCTCTCCCCAGCACATGTCATGAGCTTGTGTATGTATGTATAGTAAAATATGTACTTTTACTCGTGTATGCATGTACATTGTACATTGGAAAATGAAGGCGTATACAGAAACACGTTTCGTAATGGGAACGAAATTTTTACCTGGACCAACTTGTCAGATGCTCCTAGTTGAGTTGAGTTGCGTTTAGATGAGATGAAATATAAAATGAGATAAGCTGTGAGCATCTACTGTTATTCTCACAATACGATGCCGATGCCGATTCCGATTCAAAATCCAGATCCAAAATCCAAACGCGAGATCTATTTAACTGCAATGCTGATGTGGAGCCAGAGTTGAATGTTCCGAGTGAAAGGGAGCCGGGTGATTATAAATTCTAATCCATTAGCATTACGACTGAGCATTGAGCATAGACGGAGAGTGATACTGAAGAGAGAGACAGAGAGGGAAGAAGAGGGATGGCTGGTAGGTGATAGCAATATATTAGTATGTAGTTAGTTGCCTTGCTGCTGCTAAGCCTTTTGCTTTTCCTTCCATAACTTCAATAATTCATTATGCGAGCTCTACATTCTACACTCTACACACTATCTTTTATGTATATTCAATATTGTATAAATTTGCAACGTGTGTGGGAGCATCAAGAATCGATAAGAGTCAAAACCCTCTCCAGCTCTACAATTTGATGTGTTTTAGGTTTTATCATATACTTATGTATATATATACTAAACTTCATGTCAGGCCTATTAGTCTTGCTATACTACAGTTATATGCCTAGATATGTATGTATGCAAACGGATCAGCAGTCGACTCATCTCAAGCTATGGAGAATCCAGAATCAGACGCTTTCTTTTATAGTTACATTCCAAAATCCGAAAAGGGGAAATCGCAAAAGATTTCTGACATGCCTGAAATTTCCCTTCGCTTTCTCGTTCTCAGGAATTTTACAGTTTTACTACCTTCTCCACATCTGATAAATTTATTTTTAATCTCACAAAGTTGATAGTGAGCTATATACATTATAAATTATACAACTTGCACGCTCAATTCTATTTTAACTTCAAAGGAATTTATGTAACAATATTACTAATTAAGCAGGAGTCGTGAAAAAGGATTAGTCTGTCACAGATCCAGAGTTACGTAATCAAGCTGAAATATACTTACGTGAAACTGGAAATAATGAGACCTAATCGTAAGAATCAAAAGCAAAGTCTACTGTAACTTGTAAGGACTTTGAGAGGTTGGGAATATTTTTGAAAGGATAAAAGAAGGATTTTTCCTGGTATTTATATTCTTGTTTTAACAATCATCTGCTCCTTCTTATTTTACCTCAAATTTTTGGTTTCCGCGAAACGGAAGATACAACAACAGTCTTTAAAAATCAAGACTAATCCATATCATACAGTATTATACAGTCGATGCTGAGATTTCCTATACTACAATAAATAATGATATGCAAAACCTTCCTGACTAAATATAAATTTGCACTCAAAATGTTGGAATCCGTACTGAATATGGAATATGGGATAGTTTTCCAGGTTTCTTTAGAAAATGTTTCATCATATCATAAGCATCAACATTACATTTTGTTTCACATTGTATCGCCTATCACATTAAACTGTATCCTATCATTCTATACCTTTTATGTATATCATCCCATATCATCAAATCATATCACATCGTCACATAAAATATTCTCGCCAGTAAAATCTGAAATAAATGGTGGATGGTTTTATTATCGAGATTATGGTTTTCTCCGTATAGTCGAGTCATTTTTTCCCGTTTCCTATACATGCTGACTATGTATGCTTCCATATGTTTTTTCATTGTCTACTCTCTCGTAAAAAATTGAAAGCGAAAACGGCATGGTACAATGTTTAGTGTGAATAGTGAATACATTTCTCATACATTATTCCGAATATATGTATATTCAAAATTTCGCTGTGTAAATGAATGAACAGCCAGGAGGAAAAATGGAGAGAAAAACCAAAGTGGAGCCTTTCCCTCTGTTTTATGTCTCAGTGTAAAAAAGTGTACAATTTACAATATTCATAGCTATATGATATGTACCTATTCCCTATATGTATTGTATGATACACCTATAATATATGGCATGTGGACATATGTGAAAAAGTACAGGGGCATGAGATTATGATGACCATAAATCCTTGTTAAAGTTGCCGATTGTACTTAGACAAAAGGGAAAGGAATGGCTGGCGTAGGTGAAAGTGACAAGGAACCCAAAAGACGTTTCGTTCCTTTCCCCTTTTGTTTTCCCTTCCTTCCTCAAATCTTGCCGGTGACATCAAGAAATTTCAAGCGGAAGGCATTCTGTGCACTGATACAGATCACACACAGATGCAAAAACAGAGAGAAAGGTGAAAAATCTGTCTCTCTATACACACTAAATACGGACTGCATATCTACAAGATTATATGCAAAAAGGGGCTGAGACGGAGAATACGTGTGTAAAAGATTGAGACGGTTCAATCGGTTTAGAAATACATAATATGCTGGGAATGTTGTGTTTTTCTTATAGGAACAAAATATACAGCCAGCCAGTTGTACAGAGAAATATCCAACCTATGCCATCCCATTACAATGGCCATGATACTTACATTCTATTAAAATATTAGAAAATAATTTGCTTTGTGTGCACTCAAAAAAAATAAGTGCACAGGCATGCATACGACATCTCACAACTGCGTACAAATGGGCCACTGGGACAGAGAAGAAAGTAATATTTAATCCTAAGACTATAGCCCAGGAATGGAGATCAACGGCGAAGAGTCTGTTTGTATTATGTAAGTAAAACTCTTTATGTTTTATGCAAAAAAATTGGGATCATACAGTACAGTAGAGATTTATAAAAACCTTTCTTCAAACAACAAATGCATCGTGAATATTATAGTACTGATGATCAACGGAAAAAAAGAGGAAAATTGTAGCATCAGTGTACTGAAAAGAATTGGAGTATCGACTATTTTTTCCTAAAAAATACCATCAACCATCAGCATGGGGCCCATACTTATTTGCTTACTTACATTTTCAGTTTTTTCCATAATATCATCGATACAAGTATACATTATACACACATTTATACATTAAAGCGGTAAGTGGTAAACTGCAAACTGACTGTGAATAAATAATGGGATGTGAAATGGTCAAATTGGAAAATGCTTCCGAATTTTCTGGGAAAGAGCGGAAAATAGAACCATCAAGGACGCATAAAAGGAAGGAAGAGGGGAAAAAAGGAAAATAACGTGGGCTAAGTTGTAAGTATTATTCAATATCAATATTTATCAAGTAGCAATATATTGTACTTTTATGCTCCCTGGATATTTTATGGGATTGTACCTACTGTACATTGTACATACACATTGGGAGAAGATTGGAGATTGGAGGACCTGGTGAGAATGAGAGAGAGAGAGGAAGGAATAGAAGACCAATAGAAAAATAATGTATATAAAAGATCCGGATGGATCTATAGCAACACAAAAACACTTTTACTTTGAAATATTTACCAAGAAGAGAGAGAGAAAGAAGCGGAAAATGTGACGGTTTTTACAAAGATTTGTATTTTGTATGCATATCAGGATCAACGGCATCTTATTGTGTATCTTACATACTTTGTAAAACGTTCACTTCTGTGATTGTGCATTATATTATACTATTTGTACCATTTTATATTTTATCACACTATGTATATTGTACATTATACGAGAGTGTGAGGTGGATGTATCACAACTTCCGTCGATTACAGCCACAGCAGTCAAGTACATACAGGACGAAAGCACATGATACAGAAAATACATTATTCTCCGTGAGTGGATGGGACAGGTAATATTTGGCGTTTCGTTTCCTCTCCTCTTTTCCCTTCGCCTTGGTTGGTATTGGGCGACAGTTTTAGTTTAATAGTTAGTTTCAAAGATGTATGTTCACATGTGTCTATGTATGTACGAATGGTTTCAAAAATTGTGTAGCTCTCTGATGAAATAAAACAGGAAAATGAATATAGAACGTAGAATGATGTTTCTTAGAAACTCTGAGCCTAGACGAGTGACGGTGACGACGACACCGTCGAATAAAAGGGAAAAAAAGTTATTTTGTGTGTATGATAGTATGTGCTTTGTGTCGCTTTTTTCCACTATGAAAATATTATTTGTATACGCCAATAAAATAAACTATGAAAGAAATGGTGGGTGGAACTTTGAAAGTGCGAGGATGACAAAATAAAGAGACAAGGGACAGACTTTGTACGGTTTTTTCAAACATAGAGTGAGACATGGAGAAAGGCAAAAGTAAACAAAGAGGGAAAAAGTCGAAAGACGAACAGGAAAGGCGAGCTATTGAAACATTGATAGACAGTTTGATGGACACCGACTACTGACTCCTTTTATCTCCATTCCTTTTTTCTATTGTTATTATTATTATTATTATTACTATATGATGGACTTGGACGACGTTGTGTTTGAAAGAGCAGGATCACATAGACATACATGTTGAATAATGGATAAGCTGAGCCAACTGTCCAAGCGTCAGTCCAAGCGTCAGTCTGGACTTGAACTGCTTTCTTCCATTTTCCATTCCTTTTGTATTTCCTTTCCTTGTGCTCTTTTTTGATCTTTTTCAATTGAATTATGAAAAATATTTCTTTAGCACAATAAAAAATACAATGCAAAAGTTTTTGATATTTGATTCAATTAAGCAGGTTCAACTTTTGGCTCCTGCTACTATATTATTACGAAAGGAAAACCCTGTAGAATAACTACAATGTTAATGCATGTAACACTCACATGTAAAACACGTACCAAACTAGCGTCTTTAGTACGCAGTCAACACTTTAATTGTATAGAATGATGCATGTACTGGCTAGGAAATTTAATGGCAGGTTTTCACCGTTCTGTTGCGCTTTGTTTTCCATGTACAACAATGCAGGTAGGTACACGATTTTGTGTTTCCCGTTTTCAGTTGTTGTCGGTTCTGCTCTTTTGTCTATTTGCCTTTTCATACAATTTCCAGCCTGTTTCCTTGTTTTTTATGCTGATTGTCATGATGTGAATTTGCTGTTGGTTGAGATGAATGTAGAATGTGGTTTGCTACTTGTGTTTTTATTGTATTTTCAGTTTGTATGTATGTATTTGTGTTGGCAATTGTGTGGCGTGGGGAGGCGAGTTTACTTGTTGGTGGGCGTCAATCCTTTCCCAACTTTCACACTCAATCTTAATCAGGATTCGGAGGAAGCTGAAAAGAGTGCGGAGAGAATGTATGTGTATAGATATAAGAACTGAGCAACAAAAGTGTTTGTAAACATTGAGCTATCCTATGAGTGCATACTATGCATAATGAATAATAGCATATTACTATAATATATAAATAGGTACTGTACACGTGTAACATGTTTTAATAGGCGTTCTTTTGTATTGTACAATATATTATGCAATATGCAATGTGTGGGTTGAAAGCATAAAACTTTTCAATTTTTCTCAAGTTTCCTCTCTTTTCCTTTCAACTCCAGTCCAGCTCAAAAATGTTGCTAACTGGCCTGGTGACGGGATCCCAAGGAGCTAATGGACGCTGTGTATTGAATTGACCGGATGTTTTACCCCAAATTATGGACCAAGGACACATCAAGTAGCTGTTGGCGTCGGTTTTTAATTTTCTCCTGCCATTCAATCTTAAAGAGAACTGTAAAAGGTAACGCATATGTATAATACATGTATAGGTATGCTCCTATTATAATATTAAAAAAGGACCGCGTATAGAAACATGGTAGAACAAATATAAAATTAATATAAAATGTACATGCGAAGTTTATACTTTCACTTCCGTGGACTTTCCTTCCCTTTCGTGCACAGCTCGTTTATTTTGTTTTGCCAACTATGGAAAAAATTATTACCGTTGCAGATTGCAGATAAGTGCTCCTTGATAAAAGGTAAATGAAAACGAAGGAAAATCAAGACAAGAGCCAAACTAAATAATGTTATTTTCTATGTACGTATATTGAGAGTGCACTTGT
This sequence comes from Sminthurinus bimaculatus, assembly GCA_034698285.1. Taxonomy (NCBI): domain Eukaryota; kingdom Metazoa; phylum Arthropoda; class Collembola; order Symphypleona; family Katiannidae; genus Sminthurinus; species Sminthurinus bimaculatus. Next base: position 16,962 of record JAQIVE010000430.1, read on the forward strand.
GTACTTATGATGTGTATGTTTTTTCTGTGTCTTTTGGCCTCATGTAATTTTCCAATTTTCTTTTCAAGTCCTGCAGTCAATAGCACTAATAACTTTGCCTTTGGAGGATGGTGCCAGGAAGGCTGGACTTGAAAGTGAGGCATTAAGTAACATTTAGCATGGACATACATATGAATATATTGTGCATAAATGCGTGATGTAAAAGATGTACAATATACATATAAGCAAGGAAATATAATTTCTATGAGCAATGTGTAAATAATTATTATTGCAAATGATGATGATGGAGAGTGATGGCTCTTTTTGAATTTCACGGTGTTTTCCATTTGCACATATGTAACTGGTATCGCCGTGACCGTAATGAATGAAAGATGTGAAATCTCAAAGTGGAACTAACAAGTCAAGTGATGTCAAGTCAAGAAAGTCAAATCAATGCAGGCTAAAAGCAAATGAAAACTGTCTTTCTCCACTCCCTTCAGAATGATAAATGAGGCAAATGTTGTTTCGTTGTTTTGGCTCCAAGTTTGAGTGTTGATTTTCATTTTCCACCCAAAAGTATGGGGAAAAGCAGAAAAAGGGAACGAAAAGATGCTGTGGTGATTAAGTATGCTCTTCATATGTAATCAGCAATGCTTCCATTTAATTGGTTGCTAAAAACTATTTAAATTCCACTTTCCCTTTGGCTCAAGTAATGGTGTTTTAGCCTTTGAGTAAAACTGCTTCAACAAAACCATCATAAAAACATTTTAAAAGTAGGCATGATGATACAAGTTTAAGTTCTTCATTTTCATTAGCTTTTACTTCGTTTATTGTCAAAAAAGATTTAAAATACATATTTTTAGGGCAAAATACACCAAGTTGAGAAAAATGTGTCTTTTAAGGTCGTATCTTTCAAACTTAATAAATTGGTGTTTTTTAAACAACAAAAACGAATATTTCCTTCGATATTGTGTCACTTATCTTTTGAAGTATAGGAAAGAATATAAAAACATTTAAATGGCATTAGCATAATCTACTTATCAGCCATTTTATCGTGTGTATTCAAATTGCATGGTGGTATTATGCACTTTTATGGTATAAAGTATCAATCAGCATAAACATCAATCAGTCCTCGATTTTAACGTTTCAAATAATACAACCTAACGTACAGATTTATATGTACAATAAAATGAACACTTGCACATGTAATTTGTATCTCCATCACGTCCAAGAGCTCGCTTTCACTTTAAAACTTACTTAGGCGAACAGGGGGGAAGAACCGTCATAAATATAAATAAATGAATAAATCCGCCCGATTTGAAGGTAACAACAGCAAAGTAAGTCGTAAATCGGTAGTTCGTAACCACTGCGCACAGATTGACGACGGACGTCTCTATAAAGGTAATAAGTTTCCTATTGTGTTTTGTATTTATGTGTGTGTGAGTGATATGATCAATAAATTTGAAATAAAATCTATGCTGATAAGTGCGAAACGGCATCCCACAGAATGGCAGTACATACTTTCATGTGCATACAGAGGCGAAAAAGAAAGAAAGGTGTAGCGTGCTTAGATACTTCACGCTTGAAGAAACTAGGACGGATGTTGTAGTTTTATCCAATTTATGTATTGTATATCTAGGATGAAAGAAGAATTTCCAGGAAAGAAGCTTTTTTACTCAATTTAATGGCTATATATTTTAGTTTGAACACCGTAAAAATTGGCGATTTAAAAAACCCAAGCCTCCTTCGACGTACTTTTGTATATTACACAGTTAAAGCTAAAAGTATTAAAAATCGATCCAAGTTCTTCCTGCCCTATTCAAAATGACAGAAAAATTTACAGTATACATAAAATATGTGTACGTACAGAAGGTTAATGGGTAACCGTAGCCTTATAAAAAAGAAACACATCCCCATCCAATGCACACATATTCCTGCAATACGGAAGCACTTTTGCTCATTTATCAGATCAGGTTCCATTTACAAAGTTTCCGTGTATCCATTTATTTATACATTCATTCCTCCATCTTGATAATGATGACAGCTTTGGCTCCAACTCGATCCAGCTTTCCTCACCTCCATCCTCCATCACAAGCTGTCTATTTTTTATTCCCTTTTCCCTCATATTCTCATATTATGACCATAATAATACATAGAAGGTCTGAGTAATCATAATAATATACTGTATTACTTGTACAAAAAAATCACAATTCTCTATGGATTGCTAAAACTCTGTAAGTATAAAATAAATAAATACGCTGCAAGCTGCAAGTATGGACCTATAAGTCAACACAACTGACATTAGGGCTGTGTATAGAATTCTTCCATCTAGAATTTATGTAGTTGATGTTGATAGTCATCTTTAGATGAGCTACATTAAGCAATCTCATCATAAATATCTATCCTTTTCCTCTTTCATCCTGCACAATACAATATACAATGCAGCTCAACTGCATTTTACCGAGAGTGTGTCTGTTTATATTGTATGATGTATGTGTAATGTGTAGTTGGAATATTAAGAAACTTTGAAAGGACTTTTCCATTACAGATTGGGCGGGCGTCACCAATCAGAGCGGATCCTTATGATACATCATGCATCAGTATCAGATCATATAATATCATAAGTATTTTCAATGCATTTATGGGCCCAAAAATATTGGACATACTTGTGTATTGGTCTATATATCTACATTTTGACTTTCAAAAATGTGTTTGCACGGTACTTTGTCCTTATGCTTCTCTTAGGTTGCAACATAAGTTACAGCTCGACTTGGCTGCATTATACGTTGTACGCGGGAGCGGAGAGAGAAGGGAAGGAAACAGATGAAAGAAAGGGCAAAGGGGGAACAGATAGAGAAACGAGATAGAGGAACTCGAGAAAAGGAGAGCGATTAACCTAAGAACTTGTTTTTCTATGGTGCTCACTCACTCGCTCCTTTCTTACTTTTTCCGTAGTATGTAGTTAACTGCATGGTACATATAGTGCAAGTTCCGTGAAAATGAGAATGAAAACGGGAATGTGGAGAAACGAACAAGACAAAAGTAAGAGATATCCGTATATAAAGACAATACAATGAAAAGAAAGGAACTGTGGCGGTGAAAGTGAAAGTGAGGCAACTGACAGAGAAAGTATAGAGAAGATATCGCACAACACAACAAAACAGGAAGAGTTAATAACTAACTTGAGCAAGTTGAGAACGCAGATACGGAAAATATACATTATACATACATACATAATAACATGTAAAATAACATTATGTTTGTATTATAAGAGCTGAGCGTTGTCTATCCAGTGAGGCTGAACCTTCGTTGTTTTTTTAACCCATCGGGAGATCACCAGATGTTTGAAAACCGAGAATTTTCAATCTACAATATGGAAAAATAGGAAGTTGGAGGGAAAGAAAAGCAAAGGGAATGAAGAAACAGATTAAAATACTTAAATACCTTCCTGTCTAATGATTCCCCTTTTCCAACATCTTTGAATGGGATAGAGCTGTTGGCTTGAAAATAGAAAATAAATCTATAATATTGAATTTAAATGAATTCTTTTAGTGCATCAAGTTCTTTGTATAATATGAACGACAGTTGATGTTTTTCTTGTACATGCAAATAACCACCTATGTAAACGTAGTGCCCTAACATTGCTCAAATTTTTTCCGCCAGTTTTTTCTGGTTTGTGTAATCGTACAGGGTGAAATGGACAGTCGTGCTTTTTCTTAGATTTTTTTTACTGCAAAAAACGTAGCGGCAGCCTCTTTTTCAAAGACGGGATGCAAAAAAGGAGAGAAAAAGAAGTTAAACAAGGGAGAGAGTGATATTAGACATGGACGATACAAGTGGTTCAACCAGAGGCTATTTTCCAGCTCTAATTCTTCTACTTGGTCGACGTCTTCTTCCACTCCTGGGTTCTTTTCCTCGTTGCCTTTTCTTGATAATGAGAAAAGTTCATTGGAGCTTCGTCTATCCTTTTCCCCTCTTCGTCTGCTGCCGATTCCGCCAAAAGGTAGTTTCATTTTCCTCTTCGTGTCACACACGCTCCCGGTTGCTTACGTACGTACATGTACATTGTACATGTAAGTATTTCTATATTGTATCAGCACGTGGATAAGAAAGAAATGAGAAAGAACAACAAAAATCGGACGTCTTTGTAGGTACAATGTACATACATTGGTACATGGAATCAGATATACGTGCAGATGATACAGAAGCAGTGGGATCTTTGCTCAGATCTCTAGGTTTTCCTACTGCTAGCATTCAGAACTCACAACAAGGAAGTCTTTATTTCTTATATCTCTGGCGTAGAACATACATACACTTGTACATTTTGTTTCTCTATAACGCTTAAACTTTAACTCTAATAGATATTGTGTTTGTACAGAGTGTATTAGCCGAGTAAAAGATGTAGTGCAGTCAAGTTAAGTTAAGTTTAGTGAACCGAATAGTTTTGTTTCTCTTCTTTCTATATTGTACGACACAGAAATGCATTTCCTGATTTGTTTCTGCCTTTTCCATGCTATTGTATGGAGAAAGCAGTGGAAAAATGGAAAATTTATCTACAGTGGCGGATTCTGTATGCATATTGCATATACTTAAGCTCAATGTCTACGCGATTCCTTGGCTTAAGTTTGAGGGTATTTAGCGCTCAGAGTATAAAAAGGGCGTTTGATGAGACAAGGAAATGAAGAAAAAGAAGTAACATAGACGACAGGGAGGTTTGGCGACTAACAGTTCACTATAAGCCTTTCGATTCCCCCAGATTCATAGAAGAAATTTCCGGTAAAATTATGTCATGGTCATAAAATGACGGGAATAAAAAGTATGCAAATTAATCCCAACGAGGGGAATTGACTAAACTGTCCTATACAAAAAGAGGAAAAGACAAAAAGGAGTCGTCTTTATCCTCAAGAGGTTTGACTCTGTACTCGCCTCCAGCTGAAATCTAGTTTGCGGCCAACACTCGTACATCACAACCAGAAGGAAGAAGAGCCAAAAGTAAGAGCCTGGTCAATAATGTTTCAGTGAACTCTACATCAGGGACAACGAGACCCTATACAGTATTTGTCCTTGTACAAAGTACATTGTACAGGTTTTAACTTTACTTTTGGGTGTCTTTACTCTGGTTAGAAACACGAGAAAAAAACCAAAGGAAGGGAATCAGGAAGTGGAAGTAGTTTGTAGAAATACCTCTACACGTCCATCCATCCCATGTTGTAAAGTACAAATACAAAAGATGCAATACAATAGTGATTGGGAGTTGGTTCCTAACCCGAAGCTCGTGTCGTTGTCCTTCTGGTCAAATTCAATCCAATAGTGATGGCATGGAATCGGTGGAATTGACCTCGAGTCGTCTCGAGTCTAGAAAATACGTATGCACATATATGTAGCTACTGGATTTTTTTGTGTGTGACCAGGAACCAGGGAGCAGTGTCTGTCTCGAATTTAATCATGAAACATCTGTACACATATGCGTAAGTTTTCATTAGAGCCGTTTCCAGGAAGAACGACGTCTCTATTTCTTTCGATCTATCTCTCTGTCTCGATCTCGATATTGTATTGGGAATCAGAACAGGGGGATATCAATGACACCAATCAATATGAAGACCAAGTCGACCGATGCCTCTCTCATTCGCCTTCTCCGTCTCCTTATTCGTTTATTCGACTTTTTCCTTTTCTAATCTTGAAGCCCTATTCATCCCACTCACGTACATTGTACATTGTACGTATTGTATAGATTGTATAGGCTGGAGTCTGGACTTGACTTGACTTGAATACTGGGCAGGGTAGAAAGTGTACACACATGTATAGGTATACAGTCAGTAGTTGGAGTTGGCACGAGACTAGACAATCCAGAGTAGTAAGAGCGTCCAACTTGGACTCTCCAAGGAAAAAGAAACTGGATAACAAGGAAAAGGAGAAGAAGAGGGAGGAGACAGGGCATGGCGTTGATTCCAATGAGATGAATGTCAAGTTCATAACCAGACTCCCCCGTCCAATTTTCCCACTCACTTTCATGCTAATTTACGACCATGAAAACTTTTCTCCACTTTCCAAATATATCTAGACAGAAATTTATAGCCCAAAAGACCAGGAAAAAAGAGTGTGCAAATAGACAGGAATGAGAGGAGAGCAAGCTCAGTGATAAAATTCACCTCGTTTTATTCAATTATATCCTGACTCGTGTCCTTTGTTCCACCTTCTTCTTGATCTTTATCATGCTCCATCTTTGCCTTCCTTTCTTATCTTTGTACTTTATACTTTATACATTATGCATAACTTATTATTATTACCGTCGTTGTCATTCTATCATTATCATTATCGTTAACATCGCCATGGTCGTTTACGCTTCCGCTCCCTTTCCAGAATTGGTTGGTATACTTTTATTTCATTGATTAAGATCAAGATTGAGAATCAAAATGGATGAATAAGATGAATGCTAAAGTAATTGATAAAACGTTTTTATACAATTATCATCACTGTATTCCAACATCATCTTTGCATATAATATTTTAGTTTTTTTATTTAAAAAATTATTATTGTTGATTGAACATTAACTTTTTTCTTATCACTCTATTTTCTTTCACATAAATATTCAGCATCATGATATTATTTTTTATTATTATATGTAGTAAGTATGTAGTAACATAACACAAACTTTTTTCAAACATGCACCTCAAAGATAACTTAAACTAATTTTCATCAGTTTAATGTTTTAAGTATAATATAATTTATATATGATGTATACTTACATAGTATGGACAAGGGACACAAAATCACATAACCATATTACATCATAATTATTTATAATATTTGGGATGATACAATTAACTTATCATATGAATATTTATATGTATGTATAATGTATATATAATGAACATGATACATAAAACAGTGTTAAAGGTACTTGCCTTACATGTACACCAAAAATATAATATTATGTATATCATACTATAATAATCCTTGTTATTATCATCATCTCATATCATACATTTTTTTTATCTTTAGCTTTAAATAATCCTTCATACATTTTATCACTAATTTGATGTCCAAAATCACGACCGAAAAAAACTGTACAAATTATACTAGCAACAATCATAGTATGTTGTTAATAATGGCAAATTAGGTTTTAATGTAACTTTAAGTTCGTGTGCGACTTTTATTTGGTACTTTTTGCCTGCATTTTGTATGCATTATGATTTTCTTTTCCGTTTTTTATATCCTATCGTTACTTCACTTCTTTCCATCTTCATCATTAAAAATTTGTACGCTCCTATGCATATATCATATATAGTAAATAGTAATAACAGTAATAGATAATGATAATATAATTGGATATTATATTTGTATACAAATGCGCTGTATAATAGTTTCTCACACTGTTTCATAATATTGTATTGTGTATTTTTATATTGTATAAGTAATATATTATCTTTCTCCTTTTTGATCTCTTCCTTTTTGGCTCCATTTTGTTCTGTCTAAAATAATATCATATTATTATGTACATGTAGCACCTAGAGCAAAAACGAATGAGATGATGGGGAGAGAAAGACGGAAAGATAAAATGTACCTTGTAAACTCTGTTTGACTTGTGATGTACCAATTTTATATATCGCCATAATGGTAATATAGGTATAAAATTGGTACACATCTTTATCTTTGTAGTTAGGACACTGGAATGAGACAGACTACTTAGAAACTAGTTTGTAGACTCGCTGATGACTTATGATGTAATATGCTCAATATGTGTCCAAATTCTCCTCAAACATCGAGGAATGTCAACAAATCTGGGCTGCTCACTGCGTGTATTAATATGATGATGCGTACTACAGGGTGATCCAAACCTTCCTAGTACAGAAATACAAGAATGAATAGGAAAGTTTGTTCAAATAATCCAATTTTTTGAAAAATTAACCGTAGTTTATTGTGAAAATCAAAAACAATGTTCAAGTTAATGATTTGACCCGACTTCAAAAACATTTGTTTGTGCTTTTTAAGCTACCTCTAAACCTGTATAAATTGGGTCCTAATATTTTTTGAAAAACCTTTTACTGCAAAGAATCTGAAATTGCTGCAAGGGTTTTGGATCACCCTAATCCATTTCGAATTCGACATGGCCCTCATTATTATCATTACCTCATTTATTCTTATACAATAACATCTTTGACCTGGCCTTCTATGTATGTATGTATCAGATAGCTTGCCTATCACAAATATGTACATATTCTCCATCTCTTCCCTCCACAATTTATGATATTAATCACGTTTGGCATAATACTGTCGCTAAATTGACTTTTAAACACGATTTTTATGATTTACTTTCTTTTGCTTGTTATGACACGGAAACAGAAAAAAACTCGTCATTATAAAGTTTAAAAAAGTATTCATGTATAGGTATGTATATCAGTAGATAACTGAAAAATCTCAAAATTAAAATCAATTATTTGCTCGATGCCAAACGTTTGCAATATAAATAGTCTAACATTATTATTTCTTGGAAGGTCTTAGATTTTGGATCCAAGACTCTAGTTTAAGAGACTTTTGAAGCTCTCGTATGTAATAAGTTTGCTGCTCTAGGCGATTTCTAAATAGGGCAATGCAATGTCATCTTCTCCCTTTCTCATTCTATCTTCATTTCTTCAATTCCATTTCGTTTCAAGCAAAGTTACTACGTAGTGTTTCTCCTTTAGAAGGAGAGTGCATGTATGTAAGTATATGTGTGTATGTATGCGTGTATGTGTGTTGTTTTCGATATGTAACATAGAGTGTCTATAAAGGGAAAGGAGAGCACAAGGAGAAAGCTAAAGCTTGAGAGAGTAGTTGGAGAGTAGTAAAATTCAAAATAAGTATAATTGTTGATTCATACATTTTGTTTCTGGACTCACGCTGTGTCTCTTCTAGTTTTCTCGATGGTCTCACATCTCACATGCATGTATGTAGTATGTACGTAAGATTCATCCTTCTCTCTTCTTTGTATGTCCGTGCAATGTGATGTGATGATTGTGTGCAACGTATCTACTGATATACTTAAGTCTACACATGTACTGTAACATTGCCACTGTGTGTGTGTAACTATGAGCTAGTTTAATGAACGAACTTTCTTGGATGGAAAGACGAAAACGGGTAGTCAGTGAGCGAGAGGATGAAAAGAGAGATGGGAAGTATAGAAGGACTCACAACTAACTGTAGAAAGAGAATGACGATGACGATCTCGACGAAGACAACGACGATGGGGGAAGATGAAGACAGGACTGTTTTCTTGCTCTTCATTTTCCTTGTCCCTTTCTCCTCGTGTTCTCGTTCTTGATTCCGTGTCGGGTGGGGGTGACTACGTAATAATTCCCTGTAGTTAGTGATGGGATGTGAGTGAGAAAGAGAGTTTGAATGTTTTGTCCGACTTTTCTTGATGTGTCTTCTTCCTACATACATACTTACATACATATGCATAATATTCCGATAGATATTATACCATTCTCTACATACGTATCATGTACTTGTCCCTGTTCCTTTTCCTTGTGTTTGTATGTGTGTATATATGTGTGTGTGTGTGAGTGTGTCAAACTGTGTCTATAACTCTGTAGTTTTTGGACTTGGACTTCTTGGATTTAGATTTGGATTTAACTTTAGCTTTTTGGCTCGTGCTCCCTTTCAATTTAGAATTTAGACGGTAGTTGAGATGGTCTTATTGTCGCTCTGTTTGGGTGAGTTGGACGCAGAGGCTCGGGCTCGGAGTTTCTCAATGTAGAAAACTTGAGAGAAGGTCTCCCGGAACTTCTTCGACATGACACAATAGAGGATGAAATTGATGGCACTATTGAGCAGGGCAATGAAATCCATTAAGTCTCCCACACTGGTGTAGCACTCGGAGAAAAACTTGTCTCCCAGTAGAATGGTCAGTAGGCCCATTATTCCTTCAATAAGCCAAAAATTTATATCTCATCAAATACAAATTATTACACACTTTTTTTCCTAAAACGGACAAGAATCCTTCTTTTTTTGACTAAAATACAGTGCAACCTCGATAAAATGTAAAACGTGGACTTGGATGCAGTCTATTTCAGATTTATTTTCCAAATTATGAGTTTCCTGTAATTACTTTTATAAAAATAAAATATCCATACCTTGAGGGAATTCTGTTGGTCGTCCAGAAATAAAAGAATAAAAAAAATGTATTATTAGCATTTGGTAAATATTGTATGCATGTATGTATGATAGGAAAACGTTCTCTGAAAAAGTTCATCCGCAGATTCCAGGAATCAATTTAAAATTCGCAATCAGGCTTTTAACATGTATTAAACGCATGGAGCCATTTTCCCGGAATCTCCTCGCATAAATAGGTTATGTACAAGCGGGAGAACCAAGATAAGTGTTTATAAAAGGAGAAGCAAAAAGCAAAAAGGAGGCTGGCAAGAGGAAATTAGCGGGATGGCACAACATTTATTTTCTACAAGTTAGGCAAACATACATATAAAAAACCGGGGAGACGAGATGCTATTATTACGAACATTTTGGATTTTCTACAATATACAGTGTTGAAAAAGCTGAGAAGATAGAGGAGATAATCCTCACATCATTATAGTTAGGAAATGGGAAAACTTGCACTGGTGTATGGTACGGTACACATTATAATTTTATTTATCGTACTACAAGGAAGTGCGACTTTATCTTATAAGAAATATATACAGTATGAGTATACAAAATAAAAGTATTGCTATAGACGAGGAAAAAATTCCTATAAAATTTAATTCAGTGTAAAATTCAGAATAAGAAGCGTAAAGAAAAAAATAGATATTACAATATGGACAGAGTAAAAATTGTTCACGAGAAAAATACAGTTATATACGCATGCAAAAGTTGTGTAATATATTGCCCAACATATTTCTGCCCTATGTGTGTAATACACACTGTTTATACTAGTACGGTACTTACACATGCTAATTGCAAAAAAGCTGTAGGCAGCGGAAGAGGAAGAGGAGGAATGAATTTTATTAAGATTTTTCTTGCCTGTGATTAGGAAGAGAAGAAGAACAGCCAAGAGCATTTTGGTAGTCCGATCCGAGCTCGACTCATTGTTGTTCTCGGGATGACCCTTTGCATTCACAGTTACTCTCTTCGAGACGAGCTTTGCTTTCCTCCGCTTCGCCTCTATGAGAGCGTTAATGAGACGGAAACTGACGACTGTCAGCGCGATGCACGGCAGCAGCTTAATAACCACACTGAAAAAAAACACAGCAAGAAACAAACACTTCAATTTCAACTTTTCAACAGCCTTCTTCTTCTTATTCTTCATCTTGACTCCTTCATTTCCTCCTTTCATCCTGTGAGTGTAAATCCTAACATTTATATTACACTGCACTTTTCTTTTCTCGTTCTCCATTCATATCATATATGTACACTGTACATATAAACGGAGCGAGTAAAAGAGAATCTTAAATGGAACTTTTCAAAAATTTCTCTTCCCTTTCCCCCTCTTTATGTAGGGTGAATGCTCGATTTTATTCCACCTTCATTTATTTCTCCTACTTCGTCCTTGCTTTATAAAAGAGTATGTAGTATGCACATATGGTATACATACATACAAACATTCACGCATCTTTTAACCTGTACCTATAATTTTTGTGTGTGTATTGTACAATGTACATAGCTACGAAGGAGCGAAACGAACCGAATTGTATATTGTATATAGTTGCTGAGAACGGGAAAGAAAAGAAAGGCTGAGGAATCTTGACATTTCTTTGCCTTTTTCAATGTCTCTATTTTTCTCATTAGTTCTTGGATTTGCTTCGTCCTCTTTTTCAGATATATTTCTCTCCCATCCAACCCTAGACTAAGACTAACGAATGGAATGAAGATTACCTTTATGTAAACTTTTCCAAGTCAGGCGGTATTTTTTATACTTATAACTCTTATGTATAATGTATATACTGTGTGCTACTATCCCTTTTTCGTTTTTCCTTTTGGTCTCCTTTCTATTACACTTTTCTCCTAATAAATTTTCACTGTGTTGAAAGAGAAACTTGAAGGCGAGTAGTTACAAGTCCAAGTTCAGGTTGATATACAATATAGCAACGTCATGGAAAAACTCGAACAACTCGGTCTATGTCTACTCATACACATATGTATAGATTATAGATAGATGATAAAGATATAGAAGAGAAACAGGGGAAAAGTTTATTTTCCTATACATTATATCCCGTATAAATACCGTAGAATGTGTATGTATATGATATGTGTAAGGCTGCCCACTGCCCATTCACCAAACTCAAAACATTTTCCCTGCCCTGTTTACTTTACTTATGGCTTGTGAAAGAGGGACAAGTTTAGATTCTTTTAAAGTTCTTTTGCTTTTATCAAAAAACAGCACAAATGCCTGAAAAAGCCGGTAAAACACAGACATGTGCGCGTTTTTTCTCGTCAAAAGCTAAGACTTTGAATCAATTCAATGTAAAAACGATTACACAATTATGATGAGCATTTTTGGCTCAGTCACTGACTGGTGAAAGAAATGCCCGCAAAATATGTAGTGCTTGCACATTTTACAGTTTTGCCCATCTCCGTCCCTAACTATGTATGTATTTGCAGGTTGGCTGTTGAAAGGCAAAACCAAAGAAATGGAAAGGAATGAAGAATAAAGCAAATATATATGTAAAAAAGGATATATGCTCGTTTCTGTCTCCTTTGTCCAGATATCACATGTGCCGACAAAACGGGGGAAAGCGGACAAAGTACGAGTATAGAAATGCAGCAGTACAAAGGAGAACCGAAGAAGGCGCATGTAGAGAGTGTACATGAATATACATATGTATAGCAGTTGACAGACTTGGAGCAACAAGGATGAAGAATGAAACTGCAAGGAAACTTTGCAGAAACACACCTACGCAGCACTTAATACTGATATACATGCATGCATATCTACTTGGGAGAGTGTACTTTTCTACACTCCGCATCTAGATATATCCATTACTCCATCTCTCTCTATGTTTCTTTTCTTTCCTTTCTGTCCCTCCTTTTTCGAAATGATGAATAGCTCAACATTTACATTTTTCAAACACTCATACTCATTTGACACGTCAGCTTGCATTTTTCATTTTTTCCACTTGAAGTTTTTCCCTCTGGTTTCTTCATCCGAATTCAACGCTGCGTTATGTGTATGTTGCTCGCAAGGAGAGCAATACACAACACACGTATCATAAAATATATCTCCATCATATTCTCCACTGTTGAATTTCCTTTAATAATAATAAATATACTTGTTTGTGTTTATATTTGTGCGTTTGTACCACCACCATGTGAGTTGCATAATATGTATGTATGTAGTATGTATGTATGTTTGCACACAGTTTTTTGATCGAGGAAAAGCGGTTGAGCTTTCACCAAAACTTTCATACTTGTTTGGACAAAGATTTGAAAAATTCTCCAACAAACTTCCGTTCCGCTGTTGGATCATAATGTTTATATTTATTGTTAAGTGAAAAATATTCGTTCCTCCTGATACAGACGTGAGCGAGTTTGGACTAGACGAAAAAGTAAGGGAGCAAAAAGTTTGCAGACTAGATGCTGATGTTGATAAAACATACATCATACATGCATAGTATATATATGTAAAGCTGTGGAAAAATACACAAACATTCATTCATAGACATGCATGCAGGCATAAGGGGTGGTCCAAACAATTTTTTCAAAGTCCAATCTTGTGTATTAGAAAAATTTGCATATTATTCAATTGCATGATGCGTTTTTCCGCCGGCTCGGTTGAACTCAACTCTCGGACCGTCAATTCCTTCCCAAGTTCAATCCATCCCTTTCATTTCAGCTATACACTTTGCATGACAAGTAAAATTTTCCTGTTTGTTTAAAGTGAGTAAAAAGTAAAAACTTGAAAAAATGTTTACCGTTTGATAGCATCAAAATTTGCGATATCATCCCATTACGTATATTTATATGATGGCGATCATGAGTGCGTGTCTCATATTCGTTTCGCTTTAGCTAAATATGCATACGATTCATTCTTTCTGGGACGGGAAGAAAGTCTGGGCGAGAGAAAGTCCTAAACTCGAGTCATAAAATTACACATGGCCATAATAATAATAATCATCATCATCATAATACTGCTGGTGGTAATGGGACTCATCTGCACGGAAGCTCACAGTTTATCATCATTCCCTACTCCCTACTTCGTCTTGCCCGCTTCTTCCCGTTCTCTCTTTTGTTTTACACTCTCATTCAAATTCAAATTTGCATTCCCGTTTACATATGTACGTATGCATATGCATATGAATGTACCCACATTAAAATTATATATTAATGACTTTATCTCCATTTGCCATAACCACTGCCATACATACATAGTTAGTCTGTGCTCAGTTATGTTTTGTTTACCGTGTATTCATCATCATAATAATCACAAGTAATCATATTGGTAGTTTGTAGATAGTTACGCTGAAGAAAAAAATAAGCAGAGCTTGAACATTTGTTCCCCAGTTTCTCCTCCCTTTTGTAAACCAGACTTTGATAGGGAATTAATGGAGAGAGCGTGTGGGCCTAGTGTAGAAAGAGAAAGAATAGGTACGTACTCTGTAATTGTTTATGAGTTTATGGGGAAACGACTCGAATACACACATAGACGTACATAAATACAAGGAGCAGGAGACTATTTAAACCAACAGCTCGCAATTTACAGACAATTACAAAGTACGAATAATTACTTTATTTGTTTCGACTTTCCAGAACTAGAACCAGAGTCAGAGTCAGAATCCAAACAAGAGCGAGAACAGGAACAGGAACAATAGTTAACAGGGAAGAACAGCAAAAGGAAAACAGAGTGAAACGTTGTATTTTCGCCTTGTTTTGTTACACAGTTGAAAAGCAGAAACACAAAACACAGCGAGCGAGAACGGGGAAAGAGAGGACAAAGAGTCTCTACTCCTTGTATTACAATATGTGCATGTGTCTAACTAGATAATACACGGTTCAACTTTCAACTTTCTCCCTCCGATTTCTCCCAAGTTGACAACTCCACAAGTAGTTTCAGTTTTCAAACACAGCTCACACACTAGTCAAAGGACTTGTTACCCTCTACATTCTACATTCTATGTAACATTCTACATGCATCGTTTATTGTATTGAGGCTTCCACATACACACAATACTCAACAACAATATGGCCGCTATTGGGGAAGTTTTGCTTTTGATGTTGACTTTTTTATTTTTTTACATAATCGGAAAAAATATCTAAAACTTTTAGACCTCAATTTTGACTATAGTTATATTATGTACTGCCAAAGCTCGTTATTGTTTGTTTATGTATTGTATTTATATACATACAAACACTTTTTGTCACAGAGTCTCCAGAGTTCCCAGAGTTGGCTTCAAAAGCATCGGGAAAGCGTTTGACTCTTGACTCTGACTCTGACATGCTAAATGCACAAGCGGGCATTGGCATTTCATGTGTACGTGTGTGTGTGTGTGTGTGTGTGTAAAGCATTGACATTAGTGTAGACAAGTGTGTTTTATAAATGTGGAAACCTTAAGAACTCCCTCCAACATCCGAGAAAGAGAGAAAAACAATGACAATGGAAATGAAAGCGGCAGTGGTTCTAATGGTAATGGCAATACTAATAATAATAATAGTAATACACACAGTAACAGTAATAAGGGGAGCTATTAAACAATTCACCATATAAATGAATTTATTTCACATAAGAGGCCAGGGCGAAGAATAAGAAAAGGCGGTAAGAGGCACCCGCGCTGAACACTGAGCATTGAACAGAACAGAACAAGTGGAGAGGGACTTTAGTTTTTATCTGTCTCACATGGATTTATGAGCTTACATTGACAATCGTCTCTCTCTTCTTCCTCTCTATCTCCTGATGTAACCCCCGCATCTCTATCTATATATTTTCCAACTCCTTTTCTTTACAACATTTACAATATTGAGAACGAGAGAGTGGCTCATGCATTCAACATGAGCATCAGACAAGAGAAGAGCGACTAGAACTACATACATACGACTAGACCGTAGACTGTAGAGTGCAGACTTTACAGTAAAAAGAGTTGGACTTGGAGTTGGACTTGGAATCGGAATCGGAGTTTTAGCTGCGAGTTACTTGTACAAAAGCTCTTGAAGAAGCTTCCTATGTATGTACTACATAGGAGGAGGACAAGATTTTCATTTTCTTATCTTGTTGTCTCATGTACTATTCATTGCTATTCAGCGTCACGATTTCCTGCCTTTCTTTCTCTCTCCGTTTTCAATGTGATGTAAAACTAAAAGATGTGCGTATGATATTATGGTTGGGTATAGATCGGTTTGGTCATTTGCCCCGTGTGTTTTTTCCTTTGCTTCCCGGCTTGGCTTTCCTTTTCCTTGCACACATATAACATACATAGCTTGCTTTTCCATTTTCCACTTTCAACTCTGTCTTGAAGCTAGCAGTGTGTAAAAAAAGATAATATATAATATAATAATATACCGATAAAATGAATGTAGGTATTATATGATATGGATGTCGAGCATATGAAAAGTTTGCTCATAATGTATGCATTTAAAAAGTTTTTATGGAGAACTTTTCTCTTGCTCCTTTTCGTCTCTTTCTTCTCTCTCTTCCCTTTTTCTGGCAGTTTAACTTTGACTCGTGGACTATAATTTGTACAGCAGTTATTATATTAGGTAACGACCTTATAATTTCCTCCTTTTGTCTTTGTCTTTGATACATATGCTTGTGTATTGTATATTTTTCTCGCTACTTGTTTTTCCGAGGCAAAATTAATGCACACTGCTCATTTTCATGCATACATATGTATGTATGTATTGTGTCTAAAGAGTTTTAGTTTTTGTTTCGTTTCGTTTTTGTTGAAAATGAATTATGAAATACACACTTGGAAAAAAGTAAACGACCAGCAGCTCGATAATAATAACTAGCTGGAAATAGTTTGAAGAAAATCAGGAATGAGTAGAAGTGTGTATTCACCCGTTTGGAAGTTCATACAGCGTACAATTTTTTCTTTTCCTTGTTTTTTTCCTCAGGTCTATTCTAGATAAATTCTCCGTGTTTTGATGATTTACGTCCATCAACTTGATGCCATACATTATTATTTTATTTTATTACCATTATATTATGGACTCACAAAGTCATCATCAAACCATTTATACAGTTTTTATAGATTTAACGTGCACATGCATACGATCGTTTATCATCCGATTCCAAGGATTTTGATATTTTTTTCGTCTTAATGAGCTCAAGATTTTAGGTTGAAAATTGAACAAGGTGCATACATATTTACATTGTCTTTTGTAGTTATTGTGAATTGTAAAGTTTTGGGCTAATGGCCCTGTCGGAAAATGCAAAGTTGAATCGTCTGGAGAATTCAACTCAATTGAATATTGAATTCTGGCCAAATCACCCCTTTTCTGTGCTTCTCTGTTTCATCAAATATGCATTTGTCTACCTTTTTCCCTACTGTCGTGCTAATGGGGTTGAAGTTGAGGTTCTCAGTAGAAGAACTCAAACCGAAAGAATATTTATGCGGAATGACAGGAATATATCAAAGATACAAAGGATCCATGTTATACTACTCCACGTGGAAAACGAGAAAGGGAAAAGTTGACAGGGGTTAAATACTTTGTACTTGGAAAACAGTACAAAGCGGTATCTGTGACCTTTTCCACTTTAATTGTTACTTGTTACATTTTATATTTGTACACTGTACATTTTCCATCTTTTGCCAGCCCAAACTTTATGTAAAGTAAAATGCATGTAGGATAAAACATTCTTTAGTCCAACCTAGATGAAAACCTTACGCTAATATTGGCCCATTAAATGTAAAAATAAACTGGAGTCATAACGAGGGTCTACTGTATCGCGCGCGCGTGTAAACTTGGAAGAGCAAATGATTTACCCTTTTTTCTTTACCCCATATTCCATATTTCACTTCTCCTCGACTTGATTTCAAAAGAAAGGAAATCAAATCCTCTCACCCGAAATCTTTCTCTTTTTGTTCCACGAAAAGAACAAGACGAAAATGAAATAAAATTAAGTTGAGTATTTCCTCCTTTTGTCTTTTTAGGGAAAAAATGTAGAATATAAAATACATATATCTGTAAAAACTAACTTTCCGTTTGAAATGGAATAAAAAATCAATAGATTTAATAACTCTATTTTTTCATTCTATATCCAGCCATATTTTACTTGAAGCAAGGATATACAATATACATGAATATACGTTTTTTGTTTTCTAGTGCATAAATGTAAAATATATAAAGCACTATAAGAATAATAATCGTCATAGCCTTTGTTTGGGAGGATATCTACTGGTTTTTTCATTTCTTCTTGAGAGGATTTCATAAACCAAGTAAATATAAGGAAAATGAGTACGTATTATACAGTGTGTATGTAATATGTATAGCTACACTAATTTTCTACACTTATTCTTACAGGCTGAAAAAGGGAGTAAATTTGAGTATTTTTTGCTTTGCTCCGTCTGTCCCGGTTCTCCAAGGAAGGGAATTGAGAAGGAGTAAAATTAAATATGGAAAAGGTGTTTTTTAGCATTCTGTCGAGGAATGAAAGAACGAGGAGAAAAAAAGGCAAAGTAAATGAGCAGAAAAAGATAAATGAGGCTGAAGATGCACTCCCACTATGGACATATACACTAGACACATTCACGCTAGCTTTTCCTCGGCTGGTTCTGGATTCAATTCTACGTCCAAATCCAACTTCAACTCTAGCTCATTGTGTATCTGTACGTTTGTCGATGCACACAAAAGTACATGTACGTATAAAATACTGTGTGTGTATGTGTGTCGACAAATTAGGATTTTCTTCATCAAGGAAAAATAAAGGAAAGTACAGCCAAGCAGTCGCCATTCTATTCCATTCTTTGTGGAAACGCAAGACGGACGACGAGAGAACGACAGCATCTATTAAGAAATTTAGGGAGAGGAATGAAAAAGAGAACGAGAGGCAAAGAGAAAAGAGCAAGTAGTGAAAAATTTAATTCCCCTAAACGGCTGATACGATCATTTTGAATTACTCGGAGCGAAGAAATAAGGAAGAAAACCCACAATGAAAAAGAGAGAGAAGAAAACTACAGCATTGTGTCCACAACCTTTCTACATATACGTATGCATACACAATACACAAGACACAAGGCAAAGGTAGTGGAAATATTTACGTTCTCCAGAATAGGAAAGTGGATGATGGCAGAGAAGGCGAACAAAAGCATGGGAGGAATAAAAGACGGAGGACAAGAAGCCTCGTGAAAGTTGAGGCTGTGGTCGATACAAGTTGTGGTCGGACTCTATTACCGTCATTAGCTCATTTTCCCATACATATGTATAATGTATATACAACGCGACTCACATTATTCCTCGAGCATTAAGGTTCAGACAATGACAATGACAGTGACAATAGCGTCGACGATGACGATGGCCAACTAACACAGCAACGGCTGTTGAAAAGACGGGAGAGCAGGGAAAACAGGAATAAAAAACTTACGATGACGGTCACCTTTACATGTTTAATGGGTGAAATTCAACGGGGACTTGTCATAAAATTTTTAGCATTTACATTAACCAACCAACTAAAAGGAACATACACACACACACACATGTATGCGGGCTCGAGTAGTCCCTGACTTTACACACTATGTGCATGTACTTTTCACCATAAAGAATGGACGTTGAGCACGCTGCGGAGGAAAACAAGACATTTTCGACTTGGAATTTTCTTGAGGAGAAGCAAACGTCTCTGGTGACTTGACTCATCTTTCCCTCCGTCTTATGTATGTATGTGTATGTGAGGAAAGCACGCATTCATTTCACAAGAGACTTGTCATATGCATATACATACGTACACGGGCTAGACAACTTTGACTCTTCAAGTTTGAGTTGAGTTGAGCCAAGGCAAACGACTTAACAATTTCGATAAGCTCATTCATCATGGAATGCGAAATGTGTCGGCAAAGGTTGGCTGCCGTCGTTCCTTTTCCTGGACAGGATTCGGTTCACCCGGAATCTCTCTTTGCCCTGCATTTTCCGTTTTTCCTTCCCCTTCCTTCCTTTATTCTTTTCTTGTATACGTACTCTGGCTCTTTAAACATTCTACAGGCGTCCAGGATGTACCAGCACCAAGAAACTATAATATAGACTTTACGTGTAAAATAAAGGATATGGAACACACGACTTTGCAGAACGAACGAACTACAGTTGCCAAAATCCACGAGGAAAAGTTGAGGAGGTAAAAGGCTCAATTAATCTAAATATTATGGCTTTTTTAATAATTTAATCTGTCGTCAACTCTCGCCTCGGGAATTGGGAGAGATACAGAAATGGACAAAATATGGGATATTTTAATACAATTTTACTCTTACTACGATATAATATGATGTGATTTGAAATGAAATGATGTATTTGCTCATTTCTTATTTGTATGTATGTGTGCAGTATGTTTTTCTGTTTGTATATCCTTTGCCTTCCTTTTTTGCTTTTACTTTTACTTTCTCCACACGTACGGTAATATTGAACCAAGTCCAAGTCCAAAGCTTAAGTTAAAGTCAAAGTCGGGATGATGTATCTGTAAAAAATGTTTGATTCTTGCTGCGCTCCTACACAAGAATACATATATGTATGTATAATGTACATATCACGGGGAAAAAGCTTCTCTTCTTCCAGTCATAAATCAAAATTAAGATTAACTTTTCCGATAGATTTTCTCCACCCTTCCTGCCATATTGTGACACACTTTTTCCACAAGTAACCGTCAAATTAGAATTTTTTAGGTATTTTTAGGATCAAGACACGATTGACTGGCGTTTAAACCCAAATCAAAACCAAGTCCAAGTTTCAAGATTCCAAGAAACTTTGAGGTTTTTGAAGAGGTCCAAAAAGTTGGAGGAGTTTTGGTTTTGATATCTTACATATGAATTTTCGTTGAATTTTTAATTAGTCACTCTTCGTCTTGTCAATCCACCCCCAGCAAAAGTCTGCACTTAACATTTTCAGATGGAAGAAATATTTTGGCTTCTTGGGAAAAAAATATGGTTGGGCTAAATATAATTGCAGTGATGGACTTGTTTTTCTCGAATTT
>JAQIVE010000431.1:0-37983 GCA_034698285.1 Sminthurinus bimaculatus
CGCCCTCGTTTTGTCCTCGACACCGAGAAAAACCTTGTTTAATTTATTTTGCTTTTCTAGCTCCTCGTTTGGCCCGAGGTTCCGAAGCCTAACTTTTTTACCTTTAATATTTTCAAATCGAGTTCAATTTCATTCCAAGATTCTACAATTATTCACGATAAGAGAATAAACCAAAAACCAGAAAAAAAGGCAAAATTTCCACCATGTTTTGGGGTTTCAAAACAAACAAAATAGAAAACAGTAAAAATCTTATCGATTACATTTACTGAACACATAGCACTACGTTTCTCGAACACGTTTACGAAAAAATACTGCATATACACTGAACTAATAATTAAGTTACCAAAATTTCGAAAAGAAGTCTCGATAAATTCTGTATAGTACCCCCAAAAATCATTCAAAAATTCTCTAATAGCCATTGAAAGTAACATTTGCCGAAATGAATTAATTTTTTAAGTTGTCCAGTTTTTCTGGATCCATCAGTTGTGATTGTCATCACTTTGTTTTATTATTATTTGACTTAAAGTAAGGTTCTATAGCGGAAGATACTCAGCCAGTGTTTGAATTTAAATTTTTCAACCGACATTTTGCAAGTTTTTTAAACTATCAGATTGGACAGAAAACTCTTTGAAAATTAAACAAAAAAATTCGTTTTTATTGAGCAGAAAAATGTGTCATAATTTTCATGAAAAACCGCCATCATTAACGTAAACAATCGGCCGTTATTTACGAGAAAAATCATTTAACGTTGAGCAGAAAAATCGGTAATAGTTATAGAGAAACATCTTTGAAAGTTGAGCAGAAAAATCTGTTATAATTTGAAAGAAACATCTTTTACAGTTGAGCAGAAAAATCTGTTCAACTTTAGTGGGAGACACTACGTTCTAAACTTGAGTCAATTACGCGACAACATTGTGAACTGTCGCAAGTGCATGGATTTGATTTTGATTATATAAGTTAGACATATTTTCTGTCTCTTGCTCTTTGTCTTTCACTTGTCCTCTTCCTTTCTCTTTCTCTCTCTCTCATTATCTTTTTCTCTCTCTTTCCCTATTTGTATGGTGATCCGTCATGTAGTTTGTCTACATTTGATTTTGACAAAACCAGCCTTGCTGCATTTTTAAAATAATACCTTAGGTTCAGTATGTGGGTCAAGCAAAGTTTCAAAACTTAAGATCCCACAAATATTTAATGCAGCATATATGTAGAGGAACTTTATTTACATTTTTTGTGTCCATAAATGATTTTTTATGACTGATTACCAGCTACATACTATAAGATATCAGTACAACATAAATGAAAATTGACAAATTTTGCACATTGAAAAATATTCTACCAAAATATTTTTCTACAGGATATTTTCTTTCGTGATTTTTAAACACCCTATAAATGCTGGCAATAGTTGCATGCGGCAACACGATGAGATCAGGAAAGTTTTTGTGTGTACGCCATGCTTTTCTTTTCGTTAAAATTGTTGTGAAGTTACTCTGCAGGAATGAGATGATGAACAAAGCACTTGCTATTATTTAAATAACGACAAAGAAATTACTCTTTGCATCATTTACCAATTCCTAGAAAGAAAAATAATTGCATAATACTGTAACAAAATGCCATGAAATATCCCAAGCAAAATGAAGAATTTAGGAAAATGTAGAATTATATTTAATGTTGTATTCAATATTATAATAAATGTTGAACATGCATCATAAGATTTTAAAAAAAACATCATTGTAATTTTCGTTGATTTTTTCATACAAAGGATCACCAGCGTAAGACAGTAAGGGCAAGAGCAAGAATAGAAATGTATCTATATACTTTGCATGAGAACATACATACTTCGGTTGAAAATGTACAAAAAACAACGTACATTGTGTATTAATATGATTGCCATCAAAATTGATTAATATTCTTGAAAATCCATGTTGTTTATTGTTTGCTAGGAGCAGTGCAGGCAAGCTACATTTGCAGGTTTTTAAACAACGCAAATTTGCAAATCACAAAGCATGTACATTGTAAAAAGTATGTATGTTTGTCTGTAAAGAACCTGCTACTTTTGAGAAAAATTGAGCATCAACTTTTCCAGGCATGAGGATATCCACAACAGTAGACGTGTGTGTTTCCCAGTAGCTGTATTGCATTGTATTGTATTAAATTATTTACGGTGTTTAGTTATTCAGTTTACAGAGTTACTTGATTAACAATAACGCCCACCATTAACTTGTAAAAATTCAACTCAGAAGAAAATAAAACTAAGTAAACGTAATTACAGTCAAATAATTACTTCCTAAGATAATACAAGTACGTTGAGATTTGCTTTTTAAAAATACTGTTGGTACTGTTTATATCACGTAGATTATTCGGTAGGTTATTCCAAAGGTCGGGAAAACGGAACTTAATGCTTCTTGTATACGATTCAGATTGCCTTTTTGGACAATAAACAGTGCTTCTTAATATCAAAGGAATTGATACCAAGAATAAATGACTTCAGTCAAAATTTGGATATATTTCAAATAAAACTAAAGTAAATGATGAAAATGATGTGTTGCGTTAGTCTGAATAATTAAATAACAAAGGAACTAAGTATTTAATTAAAACTCAATTAAATTAAAAATCAACTCTACACTGAAATCACAAGTTAAATGTTAAAAGTTATGAGTTGTGACTTGACTCTCTTCATCCTGAACGTGTCTGAGATCTGGCTCGAGTTCTTAACTTGGCTTGCTTTCACGTTCTCCAATATTCTTTGTTGAAACTTCCTTTGTGAGTTTGCACAATTATGTATATAATGATTTAATTTTAAATTCGACATGGCAACCACTCATCCCAATTCTCAAACAACAAACGGGAAAACAAATAACGATCCCAAACTACTTTGACTTTCTTAAACCCAAAAATAACTGACAATGTTCCTAATTATGACCTTTTATTATTCATTCTTATTTTGATTGCCTGACGATGAGGACTGTTTGATCCTCGAAAGCTTGCATTTTGAATAAAAATCGTTATCCTCTTTACCGAGTTAAAAATGGTTGCACAATGTTATTATTTTTTATACTGCAAGTTTAGTATGCATTTAAATTATTATAAATGCACCACTGTAAAATACCAATATAAAGGTAAAACCTTGTAGAAGATCTACCCATATGCATAACAAATACATACATGTAGTCAGATAAAAGGAGCTTTCACAATAATACATAGTATACATTCATGTACAAAATGTAGACAGGAAACAAAGAGAAAATTGCGCCTATTCATTTTGTTTTCATTTTACTGCCTCCCCTTGAACAATGATATTTTGTACTGCAGCACAGTTATGTAGAGTGTTCAATTTTCTATTGGAGCATAAAAAATAAAGTGTATTATGTGTATAGTGCTTACTTGCAGGTAAACAAAACACCTCTTCTATCTCTAGTAGCAATATGTAACTGATACTTTGGACTTAGACGGGTTCCGACTTTAAATGCCGGTATAGTAGTGAAATGGAAAACAAAGGGATTTATTTCATGGCAAAGAATTCAATATGTTTAAGTAAATATTTGCATTTTCATTGAGCTCAATGCAATTCCAATTTCGAGGAGCTGATTTCCCTTTTCCCTGGCTCGCTATTTTTTCTTCCGCTTCCGCTTTTTGCTTCCAGCTGAAAGTATTAGTTTCATTTCATTTCATTTTGAAGACTGAAATTCGGACTCCCTTACTTCTTGGTATTTTTTGATCGTGGAATGTGGAATATACAAGTGCAAGACAAACTATGTACTATTTTATGTACATAGTTATTATCTACAGTGTATCTTTTGTATAAATATGTATCACGTATAATTATGAAGAAGAAGCAGTTTTTGGATTCCTTTCTCCTTATTACAGCTCATGATTGTTTTCAAATTATAAATACAGGCAAAAAACAAAAAAAGAGAGTAGAAAACAAAGAAAGAAATATCAAAGTATGCAAGAATGCTTGGATGCCCATTGTTCAAGGTTTTATTCATTAACAGCAGGATAATTATCCATCTTGAATACTTCAAATTGTGATCTTGAATCTTGAAAATTTTGTGAGAAATTCTCATCCATGTCGTTGTCCTTTTGTTGCGCAAAGGAAATACCATAGAATTTATACAACCGTAGACAAAAGATTACAAAAAAACATTGAAGTAAGGGATCAGATTTCCGTACCTAATATATCAAGCGTAAGTAACCAAACAAAAAAACAAAATCCCGAAAACGAATAAGAATGATTAAAATAAAATGTTTAAATCCCCAGCAAACGGTTCTGTGGGTAATTGTGGAGAAAAAATAGTAGAGTAGGCATTTACAATGTATACTGTGTACTGTGTATGTATCATTCATTTCCACTTGTACAAGTTTCCTTTATTCCATTTACTGTATTATCGTACGTGTAAGGATGTTTCTTGTACACATTCCGTCACCTTGTTTCCCCGCTCAACGATCAAAGGCGACGAATAAAAGACAAAAGACGTCGCCAAAACTCATACAACGCGGATTCTGCATACTAACAGAAACACTTTTGTAAGCTAGTGTGAACGAAGTATACAGTATACACTAGTGCAATAGGGGGATAGAGTTTTGTATACATATGTGCAGAGTGCAGAGGTACAACATATTTATTTAGTAGCTTTAAAAAAACAATAATAATTTACTTGCTTTTACTTGCTGTGTTTGTTATGTCATGTAAAATTCTAAGCCGTATTTACCGTATACATATTCACTCTCATGTCAAACCTTTCTATTAGTGTGGTGTTGACTTTTCTTCATTATTTCCTGTAGCTTTACGATTATTATTATTATTATTAAGTTGATGAAGAAGAGGTGGTTGAGCAATATGTAGAGGATAGAGGAGCATCAGGTGAAAAGGGAAATTTCATTATTTCAATGGCTCCCCTTCGTTTCTCTCCCTCTATTCAATGGAGAGATCTAAGAAGAAGACTTTCAGGGAAGTGGGAACAAGAGAGAAAGTGTTTCAACCTTTCC
Organism: Sminthurinus bimaculatus; assembly: GCA_034698285.1. Classification (NCBI taxonomy): domain Eukaryota; kingdom Metazoa; phylum Arthropoda; class Collembola; order Symphypleona; family Katiannidae; genus Sminthurinus; species Sminthurinus bimaculatus. Next base: position 4,987 of record JAQIVE010000431.1, read on the forward strand.
ATCAACATGAACATGCACAATGCACAAAACCTACACGACTTGTTGTATCCTTGTGTGAGTGTATGTGTGCACAATGTACACTACAATAGATCACACTACATAACATCCGTGTATGTGTAACACAATAGTTGTACAGAATAGGATAAGAGGAACAATCAAAATGGTAAATTAACTTTCACACCCAACATGTATTCTCTTTCTCTCTCTCTGTCACACACACACACACACATTTTCACACTTGCCTTTTCTTCTTCTCCGTGAGCCAGACTGTATGTATAATGCATAGTGGTGTGTATTCAGTTTTATGTAAGTATACAACCGAGGAAATCCAAGAACCAGGAAGAAGAAGGATTTCGACGGACAGAAACTCAGACTCAAAGTCAAATGTTATAACTGTATTACATGTGTGAACATTGCATACACAACACGCGCATATATACAACATAATTCGCAGAAAGATACATATTTTATACAACATTATATAAGCATATGTATATATTTATTATTTCAAGGCTCACGCACGAAAACCATTGTTTTACAATGGAAGACGACGAAATGACTTTTGAATGCTGTATACATGTACGGTGAATACTTGAACCAAGTTTTCTCCACCATTTATATGTATGTATTCATACATTATTTTAACATACCATACAATATTATACAATAGTATTGCCTGGCAATGTAAGCTATTCAAGGTTCAGCTTACATGCATTAGAAGGAAGTTTTTTTTAATTAGCTCGTAGAAAAAGGCTTGAGCTCTACACTATGCTTCATCATCCACAAAGGGATCGAATGTGCCCTGTTTCTAGCCTTTAATGGATTCATACACATGGAGAATAAATGTACATTATATATTGTATTGAATTTTCTACTTTCGTTCTCTACCCAACCTACAACTTTCCTACATATTTCTTTTAATTTGGCTCACTTACTATGTATGTATGTAGTTACTTTGGACCTCCGGGCAAGTGTTTCATCAGGTGCTTTATGAAACTCTCACGACCTCTCTATATGTTACCATACAGAAGATGGTATAAAGTTTTAAACAAGCTGCAAGGCCGTATGTATTGCATGTCTATAGGATTCGATCCAAAGTTTAGGGATCAAACTTTATATTTGAGAACTTTAGGTTGGACAGGCTTTAAAGTGAAATATTGGTAAAGCTTTAGAAAAATCTATTCCGTTATGAGTTCTTGTAACATAACATGAAGAATTCGATAAGGTGATATTTTGGTGGTAAAAAAAATATGTAAATGAAAATTTAAAATCAGCCGAGTTTTAAAAATTTGTCAGAATTCAGGGCTAAAGTCACAATATACACATGTACATAAAGAGTTAAAAGCACTGAGATTAGTTCATTTATTTTTCCTAAATTCTTAACACTTGCTCAAAGCTCGCTACAACTTGTTACTTTATTTCTTCATTACTTGCTCCATGTCTTCATATTCTTTTCAGTTGTCAAGGCTAAAGTTTGATATTGAAGAGAAAGTCAAGTGGTAGTCAAGTGCCCTCTTTATTTGGCGTAGAATGAGGAGAAAGAATGCTTCAAGATTCGGGATTAGTGTGAGAGGCGAAACTACATACAAAAGGGACAACAATATGACTCGAAAGAAAGGCCAGTCAAGAGAATGAAGGAGGAATGAATAGAATGGAGAATATGCATACATACATGATGCTATACACATTGTATACTGAATAACAAGGAAAGAGTGAGAAGAAGACAACTTTTCTTTTTTGTGCATAAAAACGATGTCATTATTTTCGGCTTCATGGTTTTGTCTTTTGCTGCTGCTGTTTCGCGCCCAAGTTTTTGCTGTGTCTGTTAAAAAATAATAAGAATACATGTAGTTGACCTTCTTCCTACGTTCTTCTTCCACCTTTTAAACAGAGGACTGAAAATTGGAGAGGATGAAAGGATAATGTGGATACGCAGCATGAAAGGAGCATCACCCACATTTACAACCTGCATAGTTACTTTACTTCCTCAAAAATCCTTCCACTGCATCGCACTGTATAGTTATTACACATGTATGTATCTCTATATTTCGCGGAATACAAAACTTTATATGTAGCATATCGTATACGTATTAAGCATTCTGGATTAGGTATAATACAGTACAACGTACAACATAAAAAAACAAACGAATGTAGATATTGTACTGTATGTATGTATGCAGTAAGGACAAACCGAGTTGATATTGTCCACGGGTTTTGTGCCCCTGTCGTCATTTCATTCCATTTTCAACAACTTTATTGTTCAGCTGTAACTCCATGGCATGGTTTTGTTGATATGACGCCACCTTGTCCTTCCCTCTTGCTTTCGTCTCAAGCTATTATTTGGATTTTACGAGAACATTTCCTACTCGCCACTTTTGTTTTATGAAAGTAAAAAAGGCGGAATTTGAGCAAAAAATCAAAAGGGGCAGAAAAAAGACAATGAAAACCGAGGAAAGAAACTCTCGCTTCTTGAGGAAAAATAAAAACAGGGACAGGCTCACACATTCTCATTCCCGGGGAATTATACTCCGAAGAAGAACAACAACAGCAACAAGAAAAGAGCAGAAAAGGTATATGTACGTATGTATGTATATTATTTATATCCATTTTATATGTATACACAGGTAGTTGTCGGAAAGGAACAAAATACCCGGGTTTTTCCAGTCGCTTCTCTTGCTACGTTGAGCACTCAAGTCTTTTACATTTAACTCCAACTATGACTGTATCAGCATAGTTTTTACTAGTTGAAGTTGTTGTACGTACAATACATATATATAGTGCGCAAAGGCTAAAATAAAATGGTATTCTAACTGTTACTAAAGTATATGAAACCTGTATCAAAATTTCCCTTGTTCTTTAAAGTGGATGAGACTGTACATTGTACACTGTTGTTATAATATACTTTGATATATTATGGACATACGTCCGAATTTCAAGTTCTTGTATGGATAGAAAACATACGCTTATAAGGATGGAGAGTCACACGCCTGTAAGAGTTGAAAATAATGCTCAAGTTGCTACTTGACCCAACAAAAAGATGAGGATGAATGAGAGGTGAGTTGAGTTGAGTTGGCTTGAGGTGAGGTATTTGATGGCCTTTGTACAGGTCGTAAAGCTGGATGTTGGATTTAGATTTAGAGTTGAGGCTAAAGTCGAAGTCGAATCCGAAGCCCCGCTAGAAAAACTGACTAGAACTAGGTAACTATACCACATGTACTTACATACATAGAAAGTACGGAACTACAGTAAAGTGGTAAATCTAAAAGCTCTTCTTTTATCCTTTTCTTTATAACTTTCTCCCAGATGTTGTGTGTGTGTGTTTAATGTGTAGCAACAGAATTTTTATTTATCTTAGCCTTTCAAACCTGAATTGATTGAAACTCAAGGTGGCGTATCTTTAGAAATGAGAAGAAAGGAGTACGGAAGGAGAATAAAACTCGATCCAACTCAACTCGGCTAGATTTCGAGAGCTTGTTATTCACCTAGAATCACACGGCTGCAACTGCAAGTCACTTTTCATTTGTGTGGGTGCACTGATACCACTATCTGTTATTTCGCATAATCCCTGTTCTACGTATACAATGTACAGTGTACAGTGATGTCTTTACCCTTTAATATGCATGATATGTAAACAACTTTGGCAACAGTAGTAAAAAATTTAAAAACGTAATTGGCAAGTCATTTTCTATTGAACAATATGGAATATCCCATTTTATTAGACAATTATTATTAAAATGTTTTATTTTTTTTTTAAATCTGCTTACTTATTGTTTTTTAAAAACCTGCTTAACACAGGAGGATTTTTCCTGATGGTTTCCTTTTCAACTTTCAACCTGTACATTGTACAATAACTGAACAACTAGCAACAATCACCTGTAATATTGTGATTGTATTGTATAAACCACCGTTTCTCTCATATGTATGGATGCATATGTAGGAGAATCAAGAAGATGAAATGAAATGATGTAATATGTGTAATGCAATATGTAATATGTAATAGGATGCAGTGTAAGGGGTTCAAATAGAACGGTTCTTGTTTTTTCTTCTACTTGTAGTTACTTGTGCCTTCTTTTCCTCCGAGAGAACCTTCACTCGAAAACTCTCCAGTTTTCTTGCTTCTTTCCTTCTTTTAAAAAACTGAAGTATAAACAACAAGCTGAGACTCATTTGTCTAGTTTCAAAGCTGTAAAAACTGCAAAGTGCGATAATAGATACTACTGAAGCCGTCCTATACATGCAGTTGTTTCCTTTTCCTTCGCTCCGTCTTTCTGCCGTTTCTGTTCCCAAGAACTGTATGTTGTATATCTACTACTTGTACTTTTATTCCTGCGTCTGCAGAAAAAGTCCAAGTCTTGAACAAGATGAGGAGTAAAAGGGAAAAGAAATAGAAAAAGAAGGCAACTTTCACGACCGATTTAAACGGACATGTTTTTCATAGAGCAATACAGTAAATTGGCTGGTCTATCTGACCTGATGTATGTTTGGATGTGTGTTTGTATTTATATTTGTATGTGATGGTGTACTAGAACAAATATATAATCAATAAGTGTATAAAAAAGTATGTAGATAGGCAACAGTACAGACGAATGCAGAATACCAACGAAAGCCACAGCTACATCAGCCATAACCAAGTCCAAGTCCAACTTCAACCTCAACTTCAGCTCTTACTTCAACTTAAAGGCAACATCATCAACTATAAATATATGTACATTGTACATGCATACTTATACATACACAAATGTATGTATAAGTAAATGTTTACAAAAAAAGTTGCCGTTAAATATAAATAAACCTGTGGAGGGATGTAAGCTCGTAAAGTGCAGTGTAAGCAGTTTATTTAGTTCCTCCTCGTCTTCTTCTTTTTCTCCCGTTTCTAGCTCAACCAGATATTTATTTCCCCAGTTTTTCAGTTGATGCTGCATAGGATGGTCCAGTGATGGATGAAAAATAAGGGTATGCGAATTCAAACTCGTGTTATTATTATGTATGTATTCTGTGGTATTATTCATATGCACTTTACATGGTAAAGTATACAATATTATATAAAGTAAAGCCTGAACAGTACTGTAGTCAGTTTATTTTCATTTTCTCCGAGATAGGGAAAGGAGGGCAAGTTGAAGGCTTCCCCCCTATTCCCTTTAGCAGTAGTAGTAGCAGTTGTAATGAGAAAGATAAAATTTTGTCGACATTCTACATTTTACAATATAAATGCATACACTGTGGTACTTATGTAGTACACTAAATCCTATACCTATAAGTAAATATTCTACGATATGCACTCGGTCACGGAATGGGACCTTTGAAAGTCAAGAGAAAATATCAGAGCTGGTGGAAAATATTGCTGACGCTTGGAAAGTTTTAAAATGAAATATCTCCATAATCTCCATAATATGCTCCTCGATTTACAGCACATTATAAATATCTTTATTCTGGAACGAACAACTGGATGGAGGAATAAACATGTCATTTAGTTCTTGCTGAGCTTTATGACTGTGGATTTAAAAGTATTTAGAGTTCTTACATGTGTACCGTGTCAAAAATCAAGGTTAAGTTCATCAACTACAATGCAAACTGAGAAAGTCTCTAGGAAAAGGAAGCATTATTTTTGTTTAGTAAAACATAATGTTGTGTAGAAAGAATAATTTTTGAAGGTTTTCATTCATTCCCTTTTACGCATAATTTTTTAGGAGGTTACTTCAATAACTGGAAAATGGAATGATTGCATTAGTCACTTTGTAATTTTCATACATAAAGGAAACGATCATACATATTATGATATGATGTAACTACAAAATTTTGAACGAGTTATCGAGTGTAAAATACCAATGTATACCAATACATAATATACTAACAAGTTAGTGCACATATGTTTTAATGGAATATGTATCTCTATCCAACTACATACGATCACCGTCTTTTATTGCGAAATTTTATTGAGCTTTTATTTGCAAAGCCTCATATCTTTTGTGCTTGCTTTTGACAAAGGTGTAAATATAAAGATGTAAAGTGCAGAAGAATCATCATAACTTTCATAACATAATCCAACGGGATTATGCTCTATAAAAGATCAAAATCGGGTTACCTCATCTCTTTTATCAACGCTGTCGTAAGTTCATACTTGAGGCCACGTTAAGTCGTAATTCAGCATTCAGTTTTCAGAGAATAATAAAATTAAACTTTAAAAAGAAACACAAATAAGTGCAATCTAAAACTGCAAGACAAAGAATAATAATACATAATATAATATGGCAGCAAGGTTGCTGCCGGTAGAACTAGAAACGATAAAGACATTTATGGTTTCAAGATCCCCTTGAAGTTACAACAAAGTAAAAAAGTAAAATAGGTATCTGTATCCTCCCTTCATCCTCAAATTCAATTCAGCTCAATTGCCCTGTTGACACACAGACACACCACACATTTGGCATTCTATCACAAAACGTACGACATATTTATATATGTATTTACCCGGATTTTCTTTTAAAAAACGAACATTATTATTAGCCAATTGTCAAGCTGAGAAATCCACTCAACCCACCATGCATACTTACATATGTACTTGTGTACGTATCCATAGGTAGACAGATAATCAACATCAGCTAAACCAGTCAACCAAGCTGGAGCTCCGAAAGAACCCCGCACAGTGTGCCCATGCAGACAAACTCAAACTGTTGACTGTTCAAAATTCAAAGGGAGTGCAAAAGTTTCATAGACACACATCAACACGGGAAAAAGCCGCTTGTCCTTTGTACGGCGAATGCTTATACACACACACACATCATTCATACATAGATACCCAACTACTGGAGAAAGTACATGAATAAAATATGTATGGGGTGAGAGAGGGGAGTGATGATAGCTCGAGTTTTTTGATATCGATGTAAATAATGTAGATGTTAGATGGGAATGTGTTCAACTATTGAAGCTGAGAGTCGAGCAGAGTTGAGTTGAGTTGAGTCTCGTCTAGTCTATGTATAGTTGGTGAACACATTTGGAACTTGCAGAATTTTCTCTTCTTCATAATATAATATTTGAACTGGGACTTCAAGCCGTCGTCGTTGTCGTCGTCGTCAGCATTCTTCTTGTGTGTACAAACGAGAGACGAAAGAGCAGAGAGAAAGAGTAAATGTAAGGCTGCCGATCTGTGCAAATACCCGGCACACACATGTAGCTGTAACTGTAGGTACACTGTAAACTCTGTCTATTTCGACATTCGGTCGTGGATATTCAATGATTCAATGTTCGCCGGCTTTTGGTAATAGTATTTATATATGGATAAATGCGTGTTTTCTTCCTCTCTTATCAAAATCTACGTACGTCTGCTTCTCCACTTTCTTCGTCCTCCTATTTTTCCTCGCGTGTGTGAATGTGAATAGTGATGATGTCGAAAAGAAGAAAAGTGGAGAAAGCGGATGTGTGAGTGAGAGGATTGGTCAATGTACATATAAGAATATCACCGTCGCGATTTACGTCACTCCCCACTTGAATATTGGACTGAAATGGAATGGAATGGCATGGCAAAGAAAGAAGGGAATACGGGAGCGCAAGGAGTAAAGAACATATCTGAAGATCATATAATGTACATGAATGTATACTTATACATATTCTTCTCGTAAGAGTCGACTTGACTTCTTTTTGCACTTTGGTTTCGATTCAATTCAATTCGGATTGCAATTGAAACTACAAGATCCGGCGATAGGAAGCGATTTGATTTCATTCTCTGTACATACAGTCCTCCTCCTTCGACTTGTTCTTTTCCTCCTTGTACAACGAAATTTTCAACTTGTTCTTCTCTTCGTCTTCCTTAACTCGCATGTACGTACGTACGTATACCTTGATACATATGTATCTAGATATAGAGCATACGCTTGTACATTTTTGCCCCTCTCGAGAACCAGGCCAGCTATATTTTTATACATACATATACTACACATAATATAATGCATTATATTAGAAAGAACCGGCTGCTAATAGCTCGGGGTTGAGTTTGAATCCAAATTCGAATTCGAATTTCAAGTTGAGAGTAAAAGGAAGGCTTTAGAGGGGAAGCTCCTCGGCTCCTTCCACATTTACTCGCTTCTTTTTCTTTCCTTCTTATTTTTTCTCCACTCTAATTTTTCCTCGATTCATTTCAGTTAAAGCACTAACGGCTTCTATTTTCAGTCAGTTCAACTCTATCGGCTAAAGACGAGGGAGACACAGAGAGAGACGAATCAAGGAGAGATTCCCGTCTTTTTCTATACAAACTAGTTTTTGTTCCCTCTTTCACTCACTCACTCACTCGCTGACTCACACTCTCTCTTTTCTCTTTTTTCTCTCCGCTCTGCCTCAATTTTTTTAACCCACTGCCATTATGGGAATCTCGTCTTCGTCGTAAAAATCCATTGGGGACGGCAGCGGCAGCTAAGAGACAGAATGAGAGAAAAGGCAGCAAAAGAAAAAAAAGTAAGAATCCAAAATTCAACCAAATTCTATAGACATTTATCGTTGTAATAATATATAGTTTGAGATAAAAATCCTAGAGCCTGGAGGAGCGTAGGCAAGGTCGAAACCATAAGTACAAAAGGAGGTTTACACAAACATACACAATATTCTCATGTATGTATGTATATGTATACACGTACACATAAAAGATAAAAAGACAGGAGGCACATGCATACAGAGATATGTATGTATGTATGTACACAAGCATAAGCGTTTTTTCATTCTTTCTTTTTTCTTTTCTGTTTTCACTCTCGGAAGAAATCAAATACCCATGCATTTATCCTCTTCTCCTTCCTCTCATCCCTCATTCTCATCCTATCCTCTCACCATCCATTTCCGTTCCTTTTGGGCTTCTTCTTTTGCCTCTTCTTCGCAGTATTCGTTACTTACACTTTCTTTCCCCTTGTGCATTATGTGAGATAAATACATATGTATGTAGTTCAATGACAGGAGGAACACCTCAGAAACTGTGAAAAGTACAAAATAATCTTATTGTAACACCACTAGGAGTTTAAAAGTGAGTGGGATTAAATAATGTAGTAAAACGTACATATGCATGTTTACTGCAGACTGTGAGAGGTTACCTTAATTTTTAGCGAGTTTAATGCAAGAAAGTTTTTATAATAATTTTTTTCTATCTTTTCCACAATATTTACAATTTTAGCCCTTTTAAAATTTAATAATGTACAAAATAAACTCCCTGAAGATACACCTGAAAAAATGGTTTGACCTACATCCAAATTCCAATAACGACGTCAGCCTTCCGTCTTCTACATTTAGCAGCGACGAACCAGAATGCGAGTGAGAGGATGGCAAAATATTTATCCATTAAATAAAACAGAGGCACGCGACGGTACACAGGAACTGTGGGTAGGCAGGTAGTTTAGGTTTCTGTGGCGTGATCATGTTTAGGGGTGGAGGCATGATCACAGTGCCAGTGATGCTCAGAGTTGATGATGATCATGCTGATGATGGTTGATCGAGGAGACGCTCAAACTCTGAGATAATCAACGTCCTCCATCCTGTCCCTTGCACACTCGATACTTATCTACCGTCTTCCCATTGCCAATCCTGTATAGTGTGCATAAATTTAGCTTTATACATCATTATTTAAACCTATGTACTATGTACATATATTGTATATGCATATATAATGTACATTAGGAAGAAATCTTACCTCGATGTTCTACATCTACAAGTCCATCAATATCGTATCGACTATAAAGCAGCCCTGTGCATTGTACATACATGTAAGTATACCTTCAATATCAGAATGTGGATGGGGTGAAAGATAAGATGAAAATTAAATGGGTCTGTCTACACTCGGAAAGATAATCAAATAAAAATAAAGTCTGTGTAAATATTTAGACAGCCCATCTCTATACATATACAATACTTTCTGTATTTAGGTTATAGACACAGTAAACTTTTCATAATACACAGTGCCTTACTGTACAGTTTATTATTACACCATGCACATATACAATATAACCCAAAATAGGTATACGATCTTGTGGAAGACCTCACAATGTCTGTACTTACTTTCTCCATACATTTTCGCCTTATCGACCATACTTAATACATGTACATGTATGTATGCTTCCCGCTTCTTATGAATACGATATGGACTCTCTCCTCTTCATTTTCAACTTTAACTTCTTGAGTTACTTGACTTGGATTCCCCGCCATGCATTTTCATACAATACTCCTGTCTTCCATCTTTCTTTTCAACTTTCTCTCTTCTCCTACTTCTTACTCGCCTTTCTTGCCTCTTTCTCTTCAGTTTCATCACACTCTCAGCACTTAAGGAGGAACCAGCCATTAATGTATCTGGAGTCTAGAACCTATAATCTATACATCCATATGGAGTGAAGTATGCATATCGGTGTACACTGTGCACTGTGCACGTATGTATGTATCTACAGATATTTGCAGCACGGAAAAGTTGAGGATGGGAGAAGGAAGAGCGGAGCTAAATTGAAAACTCGTGAGTGACTGGAGAAAGTCAGGAACTAAAATCTATGGATAGTGGGTAGTAAAAGGGATAAGTAAAGAGGATATATGTAAAAGCATTATCGGGATGTTTGAGGGTAAATGCATTGGAAAAAAGGAGTACACCTCACACACACACACACCCATAGATATCCACTATCCACAACCACACACACACAGTATATTTATTGGAGATGAACTTAAGCTCCCTGATATCCATCACATAGACATTATAGAATAGAACATCAGGGAGACAGACACACACTTACACATGAGCCGCCTATACTTGTATGTATAATATGTACATATACATAAAGTATAGGCATGTTTGTAAACTTTCGATAGAAAAATAAAGAGAGGATGAAGAAGGAGCAAATGCCTTATGTATACGGCAAAAAGGTACTTGCAGCTCTGCTATTTGGTATTTTGGGCTGGTTATGGCTCCTTCTTGCCCTATACTGTATGTACATATAAACTGTGCAGTCGAGTCAAGCGATAGTTTGGTATGTTTTGGCCTGCCTTGCTTGTGTTTGTGTCTGTGCTTGTACTTGTACTTGCTTCGTTCATCCCGCTTATGTGTATGTTTATGTGGATGAGAAAAACTGCTGTATAATGCAACTTATTTATATGGAGATGATAGAATCCATTATGAAGAAGCTTGTTCTTCTACTTCTTGGCTTGCTCCTTGTTCTGTGTCCCTGTGTGCTGTACTGTGTTGTGTTGTGATGCTGCTGCAACGGTCTCAAAGTCGATCTTGAGATAGAAAGTTGAAAGTCCTGATGGTCTCTTCTGTTTTTCCACCAATGCGTCTCAGCTTTCTCCGGTTGTTTCGCCTTCTCAGCTATCTTAGTATTTTTTCACATTTAGTCCGATTTTTTCCAAGCCACCAACTCTTCCAAACCACCATCTCCATCTTTCTCACTCTCTCTCTCTCTGGTTTCCTCTTTGCCTTGGTATACATAAGCGCAATATGTACTGTATCCATATAAAGTACGCTTATAAGTATTTGTGTGTCCATTCAATCTCTCTGCCCTGTCTCATCCTGATCTCTACACTGTACGATACAATACAATCTGGAGTCTACTTTGAGAATCACTTGGTCACTGTTATTCCACCAGACTTTCGCTAGCAATCACGGCAAGCATAAACTATGTAACTCTGTGATGGGTGTATTCGGAGACGTTCAAAAATACATTCGTACAGGGATTTTTTCTATTTTGTTGCATGTGTAGTACGTATGTATGTATAATGTATAGTTATGGAAAATTGTAAAAATACCTTATACGACAAATATTTTAGAGGATACAGTGGAAAAATACCAACAAGCGTCGCAAAACATGGTGAAACAATAGTTCTATCACGAAACATAAGTTGGATCTATGAGACTGAGCTTTGTGCGGTCGGGTACATAGAGTTTATTTTGTCTTTTTCATTTTTATCCCATTTGTATTAAAAGACCCCAGACCAAGACGAGGAAAAAGGTTTTCTGGACTATAAATATACAATATACGAGATTTGTATTATAAGTACATAAGGAAAAGTAGAGCAGCAAATATGTTTTCGGTACAGTATGGTTAAAGCGTAAACAAACTAATGCCCGTAATACCAGCTATAAATAGGAATAGAAATAAATGGAAAATCCGATAAAAGTCGCAGTATCAGGCCGAGTCAGATGAGAAGAAGACTGTAAAGTGTATGTATACTGGAAATATGTATGCATGAATATTTGTTTGGGTACAAATACTGGGCGTCTGCAAAACACGAAAGTTGACGCTTTTCATCTCAGTAGCAATAAGTTTCCGTACAGTGACGTTGGTAGAAGCTAGTCATCTGGGTAAATATTTTTTGCATATTATTAGACTGCTACGCACTTTTATTTTTATCTGAATGCGTATACATAAGTGTTTGTTATTTTTGTAGCCTTGAAGCGTTACCAATGTGAATACATATTGACGAAGATTTTTTTTCTACCAAGTGGTTCGTAAGGCTCCTCACTTAATTAGAGCCAGTTCTTAAACATGGTTTATTACACAGTCGATTGCATGACTTGAGGAAGGAGACTTTATTTATTTCAAGGTTTCGATATTGCTCCGAATCAGGATACAGCGTCAAAGATCCCTAACTGCACACCTATACACCAACGACTAAAGAAGCGATGACGGCGGAAACAAACTAACTAAATGGGGATGTGTCATAAAGCACTTTCTTAGCTTTCCCGTTCCTTCCCATTTTGAAGTTTTTATTTTACTTTGTAACTACAAACTAGTTGGCTGGAACTTGGATGCTCACACAAAGGAATGGCAAAGGTAAAAGTAAAATGAGCGAAGTTTGTACATACAGTCCTCAATCTGCACATACATAATACATACATTATGCATAGATTGTATAAATTCACAGCTTTCCCAATAGATGCACCATTCGGTCATGGAACTACATTTACATGCATCATATCAACATTGAGCGTAAAACTCCTTTGAATCCATCCATATAATACCCGTATTCACACTTTTTTCTTTTGATTTCCTTTCTATATCCTCCCGCTCTTCAGAATCGTCGTCGTCGAAGTCGTTGCCCTGGTGTTAGTCGTATTTATGTTTGTATTTGCACAACTTAGGCGCCTTATTATTAGCAAACTTTTCTGTGCTTCATCAAGTGATTTCATTCATTTCTGGAACCGTCGAGTCTTGAATGACGAGCCGAGTGTAAAAAAGCGAGGTAAAAGCAGAAAACGAGTCACCGCAAAAGATAAAGAAAATTCAAAAACTGCAAAAAAGATTCAGCTCACAGCAATATTTAAAAATGTTATCCTTGCCAGCTACCAAGATAGAGGATGGCTACTAGTCCTCTGTCTTTATGTTAATTCTTTCCTACTTTCGGTTTTCATGGTTTTGATGCATTTAAAAAATGATGTATTTTGCATCAAATCTCCCGATTCCTGATTTCATCGTACAATTGCAACACAACATTACTTGTCATAAATATGTACGTGTTGTATTGTATTACAAAATATATAGATTACATACAAGTACGTTGGTGAACTTGTACATACCCCGTAAAATCTATGCTTCCACTGAGGACTGTAATAAAGGAATCAAGAACATCAAAGCCAGTCAGTGAATGACTGATTTGGCTCTGATTCTTGACTTTATACTCCATCATGTAGATAGTTTTACTTGAGCTTACACACGGATGGATTCAGTAGAAAAGTATAAAAGAAAAGGAGAGTATAGGAGGAGGAGGGCCCACGAGTCAGGCTGTAGTTTTTAGCCAACACGTGCATTATTAGTCATCCAAGTAGTTGCAGTGGTAGTACTATGTATGTATCGTCAAAGAATTCGGATTCGGATTCGACGTGGTCTTGGTTTTGGTCGCGGTCTTCATATTCATGTTGCCACTATTATTTTACCCTTCGCTCTTGTCCGATTTCAATTTTGTCTCGTCTTTCTTCCTTGCTGCCCTTTTATAGAGGAGGTATACAGACATAGGACAGTCGTTTGGAAGACCGGAGGACGACTCACAAGTAACTTGTAAGACCGTATACTGTATACATACATGTATAAGGCGAGACAACAACGACTCGGGAAAGTTTTATACAGCGAGGCAGTTGAGTTGAGTTGACAGGGAGGAGGCACGGAGGAGCTGGATGTGGAGCTGAAACTAAACCTGAAAGGAGAGCACCAACCAAAAGGAAACGAAATTGACTAGTTCTGGTCCTGGCTCTGGCCCTTTTCTCTTTGTAGGATGGATGCGAATGCTTCAATTGACACTGCATGGCGTGTGTTTCTCTTCATTTTATTCCCTTTCTTTTCCATCCTCTTTTCTTTTCATTTTCACTTTCTCTATGTATTTCCCTCTCTTTCTCCTCTCTCGTACTTTTTCCATGGATCCGCTTTCTATGTACATAGCTTGATAGGCAGGAGAGACTCTGGAGATGTTACAACAGTTCATTTGCCACCTAATTATTATTCCCAACGCGTAATCACACACACATGCACTAAAATAGTCACACTCGCTCCCATTTATTCAGTTGTCTGTATGTATAAAGAAGGGGGAGCAGAGACAAAAGCAATGACAATCTCAACTAGCAAGAATTCACTTGCTCCTGAAACTAAAACTAAATCCAAAGTTGTAGAACTAGAACTATACGAACTATTAAAAATTATAACTATGGCAACTTTCTCCTTTTTGTCTAGCCCAAAGCCAAGTTAGTCAGGGAATCTCACAGATATGCTCAAAAGACATGAAATCCCAAGACAGAGAGAAGAGAAAAGGAACAAAAAGGGGAAAATCTTCAATTCTCTTGCTAATTTTGAGCAATTTGCCAATTTGCAATTCTGCCCTTCATTTTCTTTATGGTTCAGTCACTAGTAAAATTTCTATGTATTATACATGTATACATATGAAATCAGGGAAAAGGTCAAAACGGATACATTTCTCTTAAGGAACCACGATAAATTGTGTAAACTGGCTGGTTGGTTTACAATTTACAATCAGTGTATGCATGTATGTATGTATGTATGTATGTATTGAGTAGGTACAATGTGACGATGGAGTTTGTGAGTGATCTTGCATTTGATATATGACGACTTGAAGGTATTATGCTACACTAAATACTCAAGCTGCCATGCCATACATACCTTAACGTATGGCAGCTTGAATTGAATTTATTGAATTGATTGAATTTGGATCTGAATTGGAAAAGATGGAAGAGAAATCGCATGTGGCCAAAGTGAAAATGGCAAAAAGTGGGTGACGAGTAGAGGGGAGAGAGTGAACACTGTGCATTGTGGAATGTGAACAGGGAACAGGGAACAGTGAGTAGGGAACATGCAAAAGGAGAGATTTATGCGTGTAAGTTGTAAGTACAGTCGTTTATCGAATCCTCGAGTCTCCGACCATATCGTATCGTATCGTACCGTATCATATCACGTCGTACCCCGCGTCTGGCATTCATTCGTGTAGGTGGAATGTTTGTACAGATATAAAAACGCAAAACGAACAGGAATCTGGATGATCCAACGAGAAATATTGAGTCGTTTTTCCTATTTGCTCTTTCCTTTCTCCATGTCTTTGAATAGACAGAGAGAAAGAGAAAGAGTAGGATTCTCTTTTCATTTTTTCTCTATTTGAATAAATAAATGGATGTAACCATTTCCAAAAGCCATCCATCCAGCAATCCATTTCATCCATTCCCGAGGATCTGGAATGCCTAATGTAGCTGTGTATACATAGTTGTATGTAGTTGTGTGCAGCGTATAAAGTATAACATGCATTAGTTTTGCATACACATTACACACAGATAGACGGGCGAGACAGATCAAAGAATCCACGAATGTCTCGACTATGGATATCAAATCGTCACAGTGTTGTCTCTTTCCACTTTCTCCCCTTTATACATATATTTCACGTTGTTCCAAATAAAGAAAGGAATGTATGGAAAACGTATACATGCATGTATGCATGTTTTGCCTTGTCATGCACTTACAACTTACATACTACATACACGCATTTGAATGTGGATTTACATCCGTATCTGATGGAATGGAATGGCATGCATGTATGTATGTATGTATGTATGCATGTCCCATGAAAAGAGAAAGTAAAAGTAAAAGTAGGAAACAAAGAAAGAGAAAGATAAGATGAGCATCGAGCCGTTGACTTTGCCATCGACATCATACTTGGATGAACTTCAACTCTTTATGCTCTTATGTAACATGTATGTATATTGTATATGTATATTCTGTATGAATGCGTGTAAAGGATGTCTTGTTCGCATGTTGTATGTTGTATGTAAATTTCTGTGATGTCTATCTTGGAACAATATTGAGGGTTTCATCACCAATGCAATCGCTGTCATAATCATCAAATCATCATCATCATCATCGCCGTTTGTCCCAAAGACTCCTTGAGTAAGGTAAGATTAAACCGCAGTGACATGACTGAAGCTCCACTAACCAAAAACTATGCATTCAGCATTCAGCCAGACCTCTGTTTCTGTGTAGACAGTGAATTATATACAAAATCCACAAGGAGTTGTCGGCGAGATCAAGACGAAAGCGGAAACGAAAACGAAAAGCCATGTACAATATTAACTGTATACATGTAGCAATACACCAGCATGAAAATAGCGATGAAGCCACAAGATCAAAATCAAGATCGACATCAAGGTGGGTTGGGGATCACCGCTAAGCATCATATATCTACGTATGTATAAATATTGTGACACACGCTAAATGGTAAAGCCTAATCGTAAGCAGAAATTCGGGTTCAACTTCAAAGCCTGTCAACTTTCCTAGCCCATTATCAATTATATCTTAATTAAGTGCGTGATGTGCAAGGGTATCTTGTGAATGCATGCTGAATAGACCATAGGAGATTTTAAAACTATTCAGTTAAACACGTTCATCAGTCTGGATTTAAATTCGTCATTTTTAGGCAAACTTTACAATCCTTACACTACATTTTATTGTTGTTGTAAAAGTTCTGCACTGAATACAGTTTGAAGTGCTTCTGAAAATTCTGAAAATTAAATTTATAGTACTGAGCCACTCTGCTAAATAAACAGATTGAAAATCAGAAATCTTAATCCTTTAAAAATTGAAAAGGCCAATGGCAATAACAATGGAACAATACACCTAAATTATTTAACCGTGTGTTTGTTTCGTGCTTGTGTTTGGTGCCTGGTGCTTGGCTTTGAATCGGAACTTCTTAGAAGCCAATCAATTTGTTCATTGCTCACTCAGCCGCTTAATAAATTGCTTAGGTTGCTTCCGTGACTGGCTGAGTGAGCATTGATGAAATTAATTGCAACAGCATGCATTAATAATTAATATGCATTATACTTTACTCCATATACATTATATACATATTTATATAAGTACATATTCTGTCAACATGTTTTTGTTATTACATAATATTGCATAACATAACATTAGAGGCTATACACTATGCATTATATACATACATACTACAAACACGTTTACCCATTGATATGAGGTATAAGTTATACCTCATATATGCATGTATGAGCTAATGCCCCATACATGCATGCATGCATACATACATAACGTACATATGCGCAGAGGTACGGATGCATAGACACGGCGATTTATTACTTTAGCTACACAGAGCTAAAGCGTTCTGAATAAACTTTTCCTGGAACCTAGAACAGCATCCTCAATTTATATGCATGTACATTGTACATACATACGGCATGCATAATATTTCGCGGCTGGAAACGTGAGAATAAATGGAGGGAATCTCGGAACTCATCGCATTGCATCGCCGGTCTTCTGTGAATTCTCTACAATCTAACGACAAGTTACTGCATCTATGTATGTATGCACGTTATTGTACATATCTTATGCGGCCTCACATACATACACACACAACTATAACTATAACTAACTTGGTCGTACAGATGTATATAACATGGAGCATAATGTAATATCATAACATGCATATGTACACACACATCCCTGTACGCATACAAAGTAGGATCCATGCACGGCCTTAATAAATGTGACAAACGTGCACCCTCAAGATTAAGATGGAACGTCAAAATTGAGAATTTTGGATTTTGAATATTATACACACTACATATATCTAACTAGAGCATATAGCATACCCAATGTACACACTACACACACACGCGGAATGAAAGTGGAGTCACAATTCGGTTGGTTGGATGGATGCTGGCTGGATGGCAGGGAATTTTCCAAGTCTGCATACAAATCTCCTCAACCAATGAACCGCCGAACCGCCCGCCACCAAAAAGCAAAGCCACCGAGCAAAGTAAAAGCAAAGTCCAACCATCCAAACTCAGCCTCACTCAATAGAATAGAAATGAGTTGTCTACACACTTATGTATGTGTATGTATGTATATCCATCTCGTCAAGATCCTCTCTCTCAATCTAAGTATATACGTATGCATATAAATACACATGTACACATACATACATACATCATGCAACACACAGACACGGCATGACATGGATATGGATATGAACCCAAAAACCTAAAAGCCAAAGCCAAAAGATCTCTATTACTCCTGATACACTACCTACTATTATGTATGTAGTATGTAGAATGTACACGGGTACGGATATGTGATATCCATATTACTCCGTGCATACTCCATAATATGATAATACAGACATCATATGCAGGTAAACGGGGGAAAGGAAGAAAGAAAAAGAGGACGAGCAGAATAAAATTGATAGTCAGTGATAGATAGCTGATCCGAGAAAGATGTCCAAGCCAAAATCAACGCAGGAAAAAAAGGGAAAAAAGGTCCAACTTTCACTAGCATGACAAGGGGTGTACGGTCAAAGGAACATATACACGTATAAGTATAATATAATACAATATTCATAGATACAGAAAAAAACGAAAGAATAGAGAGGATAGGAAAGGATAAAAAAGGGAGACCATGAACATGGTATAATACAATATAACATAATATAATGTATGTATAAGAAGTTTGCTCGGTTATTCGGTTCACAATTGGAATTAAGAGAATGCGGCTCTTCCTCG
This sequence comes from Sminthurinus bimaculatus, assembly GCA_034698285.1. Lineage (NCBI taxonomy): Eukaryota > Metazoa > Arthropoda > Collembola > Symphypleona > Katiannidae > Sminthurinus > Sminthurinus bimaculatus. Next base: position 23,996 of record JAQIVE010000431.1, read on the forward strand.
GCATTCTTATTCGTCTTGGTATTCTCCTTCCACACAACCTCGGCTCACCCAGCACCATATTTAAGTATATGTCATGTATGTATGAGCATTAATGGGGATGCATGTATATGTATGTATGTACAGTTTACATATACACATATACAGGCATCCACATCTGCTGTGGTGTTTGGAGCTGGAGTTGGAGTTGGAGTGGAGCGGAATCGCAGAGGACACGTTCAAGTTTCTTCGAAAGGTTTGCTTTGGCTGGAGTAAACAGAGCAGCTGAGGCTGAAGCTGATGCCGAAGATGGTTGAGCAAGTGAGCGGGCGAGCGAGCGAGCGAGCAAGCAAGAGTGAGTGAAAGAGTGAGCAAGAAGAAAGCAAAGAAATAGAGAAAATGTTCGTTCCGAGTTTGCCTTGTATTCCCAGTTCTAGTTGCGGGAGTCTTTGAGTAAAAGCAAAAGCAACACACACACACACGTACATACAAAACGCGGAGAATAAGGAAGGAGCAGAACTATGAATGATGTAATATGTCCATAGGAATCTGCACCATCCATATACAGATTATTCCCCACACACACACTATCAATATCCTTCGGATCCAACCATCGTACAAAAAGAGGTACGTACGGTTAATACGTAACCGTACTTACATACATGCATATAGGAAAAGAGAAAGAGAACGGCGGCCCTTCAATGCACACACACATACATATACAAACGCTGTATTGACATTGAGCAAAGAGTATTACAGTCATAATATCTACTTTGGCAATGACTATGGCCAAACATGTGTATCTGTATCAGAAAATATCTGTGTGTAGCTCCAGTCTCCCTGCATAAGAATACACATTACACTATATGGAAAAATAACCAATATTTCTTCAACTTCCATAACATCCATGTTACTTTTAGTTTATGTATATGTATGTAGTAAGTATGTACACATAAAGTCGGCGACGCCTTCTCACGACACTACTACAACGACAACGACTTGTGTGTGTCTGTATCTGTACAGAGGAAAAAGCAGAGCGAAGGCCTTTTACCCGAAATATTGGTATGTATGTATATGTACACGTATTTGTGAGTGTTTTCTCTTTGGCCATGTTGTGTGTGTGTGTGTGTGTTGGCTAAGCGTAAATGTAGTAAATGTAAGTACTTGGATATACCGGAGAAAGCAAAGGGAAAGAGAGGAGACTGAAAGACAAGGCTTCCTTCCTCGATTCATAACAATGGCCTATAGCAAAATTCGTGAAATAGGGGTGATGTATGTATGCAGTATGCACTGTGTAAGGTACAATATACGACATAGATATCTTATATATAAGTATTAAGCATATGTATAGTGGCAAAAGGTAGAAGAATAGTAGGAAGAGATGTATATATGTACGTATAAAAAGGAGGTAGATCTATGTGGGTCTGTAGGTATTCACATTAGGGAGATGTGGAGAAAGTTGGTCGGAGAAAGCAGGGCCATAACTGTACAATGAGAATTGGGAAAGTTATGTATTATAGAGAAAGTATACCTAAAGTTGTGTGAGAGAGCAAGCAAGCAAGAGCGAGAGAGAGAGAGAGAGGGAGAGAGATAAAGGGAGAACGTGAGGAAAGAGCGACGAAGAGAGAAAGAGATCGGGGGAAGAAGAGGCGGGGTGGGTCATTGATCGAAGAAGAGAGAAAGTGGAGAAAGTACAGAAAGAGGTAGAGAAAGGGAGAGACAGAAGTACACAGAGAGAGAGAGAGAGCAAGAGAGGAGAGAAAGCGCACCTTCAGAGATCCGGCAGACGGCGGGTGGTTTGCTAGTGTGTGGTCTCCATAGGAACGGGCTCGAGAAAATCAAGGGATATGAAATGCGGATGTTGTATGTGAGATCCTCCTTGCCTCTTCTCCTCCTCCTACTCGGCTTCTCTCTCTCTCTCTCTCTCTTTTACTCACTCTGTCTCTGTTTCTCGCTCGCATTCTCTCTCTTTCCCTCCTTTCTCTATGTCTTTCCCTCTCTCGTTCTCTAGCCTGGTCTGGTCTGGTCTGGCTCTCATTCGGTTCGGTTCTACCATTCCGACCCTCATGCCATGCCACATCATTACATTCCTCCAGAGATCGATCTCTAATTCAATCTCATACGACTCCAACTGAGAAGATTCTTCCAGTGTGTGGAAGGAGCAGAGCGAGCCGCGAGCTCGGTTCGCATCGTGCTGCCTTGCTTGCTTTGGTTTGCCTGCTTAGTTTGGTCTGTCGAGGCATGGCATCGTATACGGCATGGTATGACTTGCTTTGTCTTGCCTTGCCTTGGTCTGTTGTTACATTGCACAACTTCCACGTTCCCCACCAACAACATTGCCAACTATCTACAGCAACACTGTAGCTACAGGCTTGCCTTCAGCCCCCATTCACCAGTCTCCTTAATAATTCCTGTGTACAAAATAAATGCAAGTTGCTCCATATTCTCGCTATCCGCTCGCTCTTTTTCCTCCTATGCAAAATGCACATAGATACACTTGCATTTTACGCTCTTTTAATTTGTCTGTTTTTAGTCAATATAACCCCGGCATTTTGACGTTTGAATAGTTGGCAAAATGTATGCATTGTTAATTGTAACGCCGTTTAAATCAAATAGCGCCGTGAAGGGGAAAATTCGACAAACATGTTTTTTTAGAAAACCTCTTTGTATTCTATTTAGGCTTTTATCCACCTACGACTTTCCCTTGTAGCCTATTAGCTGATCGCCCAGAGTAAAGTACCGTGGTTTTTCGATAAATAAAACCAACCTTTTGGTATATTGAACAAAATCATACTTAGCATCCTGAAATTATATCCATTACATGCGCTTTATGTGGTAATGCCAATTGGTTTTAAGGATCCTGGGATTTTGCGTGTACATCCTGGATTTTAAGTTGGTATTTTATAATTTAACATTCACGCTTTAATTAAAAGGTGTCTACGCTTTGATTTAATTTTAACGAGGTTATGGTGTCTTGATTCTTGTCTTGAAACAACGCAGACAGTACAAAATTTGGTCACATTTTTTGCAACTTCAAATCATTTTATTCTAAACACATTCCAACAACCAGGATTTTTTAAATTTCGTTTTTGAGTAATTAATTTAAAACAATTTTGTTTGTACAATTACAAAAAAATGTTTCATAAATCTACATGAGGTTTTACGGGCTTTTCTAAGGCTCCTTGGATTTCTTTCAATTAATAAACGTGTGTTTGTGTGTGTGTGTATGTTTGCATTTGTGTTTATGTTTGTATACCTCAATTTTATGTACCTTGAGTTTATTAGTTTTCTCCTTGTCCCGACTTTACTTTACTTTACTTTATACCTCGAAGTTATTCCGCTTCCTTTTCTTTGTAATTCTTCCCCAGTAATTTCCAGCAGTCTGCACCTATATGGTGGTAACGTGTATAACTAGATAAGTCAGGTTTCTTAAAGGTTCCTAACCTGAATAAACATATATGTACCCCAGTATCCATGTAGACTGTATAGACTATAAAAATAAAATTTTAGGAATTGTTTTAGGTACATGTGTATAACTATACACATAACTATAACTATAACGGTATATTATACTTGATACTTGGTGAAAGGGCAATGTAGGGCAAGGGAGCACAGCAATGGTTGGAGAAAGAGTGAGAATGGGCAATGGGGAAACCCATATCAGCACAATGAGACGGAACGAAACGAAGGAAAAGGAGAAAAAAAGAATTTAGAATCAAGCATCTATACAGAATCTAGATTGTATCTCTGCTATGTATGTACATATCTCAAAACTGTTATGTGCAAGCACCAAGGAGTCTTTGGTCGTGGTCAAATAATATTGTCACGAAGGGAAAAATGACCAGCTCCTGTCACGACGGTGGGTTGGTCCCTCCTCTCTCGTCTCTCCTCACGGCGACTTTTCGTCCCCAAGTAATTATTTAGAGAAACCAAGACGTACATACATACATTGCATACATACATGTATATTTCTATGTATACATCTATGTATACCTCTCAATCTCAATCTCCGATCTCTCGGATGATTAAGCTCGGGGATTCTCCCTGAAAACACCAAAGCAGCTACTATATTTATCAGGATATCTATCTATATTATATATCCGACTATCCGTACTTGGTATATAAATAGATGCTTTGAGTCTGAAGTCCATTCCATTTTCCTCTTTAAAAACGGCAAGATAAGATAAGTTGACTCACGTCAAGCTTCATTCCCCACCTTGAAAGAGAAAGACGTAGGATTTTTCTTTACATCTCTCCGTCCATGGACAGTGGACAATTGGAAAATTGGACAATATTGCGGGGGTTGGCATCTCTTATTGTTTTTTAAACGACGAGATTCACGTTTAACTGTCAACACAGTGGTCAGATTTCAAGAAAAAATGAAGCAACATATGTGAGCAACTATGAATGAGCTCGGTATAAACATTACTCAAAATAGAAATGAATGAAAACACAGCCCACACTCGAAGAAACACGAAACCATTTACTCATAAAAGGAAAATATTTGTAATAATAACAATTGTTGCTCTTGTTATCATATCTGTGCACATTGTACATGCATTGTATACATACTTGATTTGATACTGTTAATAAATGTAAAGGGAGGTCAACCGTTTTGTGTAACAAATACCGAGGATTTTTGGCCTGTTTGGTGTGTACCAAGGAATCGTTGGGTTGCTGGACTTTATTAGATTGGAGTCGTCTCTCATCCTTTACTAACATTAGCATTGAGAATTTTCAGCTATCCTTCCTCGTATACATACATACTTTCGCCCGTACAAAATGAGAAGGGAGATCAAAATGAAAGCGAACGGGAGTTAATAAAATTAATTTATCTAAAGAGAAAGGGATACGAATACCATTCCATACTCATGCCATGTCATGCCATGCAAAGTCACGTGCCGCTTGCAATGTGTATAATGTTTGACTTGATGCTACTGTATATTGCATTGTATACATATTGTATCCATAGCGCTGTATGTACTTGTATCGCCAATTCGATCTTCCACCCGCCCTCCTCTTCATTCACCCGAATTTGAATATCTCACATTACTCAGATGTCATCCGATGAAATTCTAAAATTTTCTCTGTCGACTGAACTGGAATTTAGCTTCTTTGACTTGTCTATCCGATTACTTCACAGTAAACATCAGCTCATCATCTCACATTGTGCTTGTAAATAGTATACTCATTTTATATCCGCATGCATATGTTTGCAGTGCTCTGTGTGTCATAAAATAGTTCAACGAAAGATCTAATACGATACGAGGGCTCGGCATTTGGATCATTTTTTTCAGTTTAAATTGCGAGGTTTGGAGTAAAAATTATACAAAAGTCTCAGAACAGTGACATAACTAATACATTTTTCACTGATAAAATTACATTAGATAAAAACCACATGCAGTAAAATGAGGAAAAGCGTAACACAGAAAAAGGACAATTTTTGAAAATAATGATACAATAATAAATTTTAAAATTTGTTAAAACACGCACATGGTGTCAAAGCTCCCAAATATCAAGGTTCAGATAAATCTACACCACTAATATCTCTTTTGTGCCTGTCTCTTCATCAACTAATGCCCATGCTAATAATATTGAGCGTTTCCCGCACGACTAGGATTTGTTTGAGAGAGAGAGAGCACACGGAACCAGCTATATAGGATTTCCTCATAATGGGCTTGACTTGACTTTCTCCCTACCCTTTGACTCTCCTGTTCATTTGTCAACTCGATTTCTCTCTCTTGCCGTTCCTCATTCCCTCTATCTCTCCTGCTAGCTAATGATATTTACGGTGAACGGTGAATATGTGTTTGTGAGTGTGTATGTTAGTCTCCATATTTTATCACAATTGGAAGATACACATGCTAATCATCACCATCGTCATATGTACGTATGCAAAGTTACGTATTGAACTGATAATATTACAGAGGATAGTAAATTATGTCGTAATCGTAATTCACTTTGTACCCGACCTCTTCCTCTGGCACCACTTCCGTTGACAACCCAACCTATCTCGTATATACTTTATACGTACATTCTTACGTACATGCATAAATATTGCGAGTAATTTCGTCACCGACAGTCAAACTTGGAGTTCTCCAAATTCCTCCAAATAACCGGAGATTTGATGAAAGTCTCAATTCGCATGGTTCCATATGCACGCTCAAGCATATACATTATCTTTATATTAGCTAAGCATTCTTTATCTCTGGGATATACATATGTATATATATATATATATGTATGTAAGATATAATACTGTATACATACAAGGAAAGGGAAACGGAAGGTATAGGCGAGGACTGTGGAATTTGAAATTCCCCATAGTTTAACACTTTACACATAGTTTTGACTGTCTTGACTTGAGTCAACTGGAGTTGGAGACAGAATAACTGTAACCTGGTCCTCTGGATTGAATCCTCACTGGATTTTGACTAATCTATGTGACTAATCCATTTTCATTTAGTTTCGAGACGAAGTTGGTTTTGCTTGTGCATTTATTTATCTTTCCTTTCCTCCCGCCTATTGGGACCAAACTAAAACTCAACTCAACTCAAGGAGAATGGACGAAAAGGAGCAGGGGCTGGAGGAAGCTGAATATGTACAATGTACAAGATACATACACGAATGGATGGGGAAGTGGATCCCGGGCAGAGGAGAGAGGACCATTATCCCGCATTTAATTTTTTAGTGGCTCTATTTCCATCTGTCTTTAACTCTTTAACAGTTTAGCAGCTCCTTTTCAATGTCGTTTTGGAAGCCATTATACATGCATGTATGTAGGTATGTATTATTTCCTATTGCATTATATCTTTACAACAATCCAGGCAGTGTAGTGTGTTTAGAGAAGCTTTTTTTCCATTATGTTTACCATAGCGTAAGTTCATCTCGTGCAAACTGTAGGTTTAAGTTTAATATGTACATTGTACATGTACAATAGATATTATTCAGTGTTAGTCACTATATATTCACATTTAATGTTGATCCTCTTTAAGTCCTTCCTATGTGTGTTGTATCCGCGAATTTTTTTTTGGAATTTGCAGGCAGTGCAACGATGCTGGATACGATACGAGGGAACGAGTTGGAGGGAAGAAAAGAATACGCGTACTCGTACTCGTAAATAAGGTTATAAAATTTTCCCAGATCCTTTTTTATTGTCATGTTTTGTCAGTGTCTGGTATACTTTCGTTCGTTGTCGAAGTAGGGACATGGTATGTACGTGCATATGACAGTGTATAGACAACGGCCATATATCTGTCATCACTTAGGATAGGATGAGGCTACTGCCCGGGTTCGGTTTGCCTTGGCTTGGTTTGATTTTGCTTGGCTTGTGAGCTGGAGTTTCTTCATAATTTAAAGCCAGAGGCCTGTAAAATTTATTGGCATGTGAAGAGTAAAAAGTAAGCAGAGGAATAAAGCACTGACTATTGAATTTGGAATTCGAATGGCAGTATAGAAAACCACGTATGTATGTATATTATGTATATATGTATGTTCAGAGAAGTTTCTACAATACCTAAATATTCATATCTTTTGTGTAATGACTTAAACAAAAATTACTATTTACTTTCTTGGTATTTTGTTTTCGATTTCATTGTTTAAAGCTTCTTCTGCACATTAAAATGTGTACTAAACTCACAATACATACATATACATAATAAAATTATTTTGTAAGACAAAAGCAAGTTTGTAAGTTTTAGAAAAGCTAAAACTCGTTCTTCATTAACTACAAATTATCCTGTTAACTGTCTTACATAAAAGCCAAAGCTTCCTATTTCAATTAGAATTTAGCTTATTTTCTCTTTTATACAAGTGCGAAGACTTTGGATTACACAAGCATGTATGTACATGTGCAATGTGCATATTATATATATGTGTATGCATGAAGTTGATAGCTGATGGTTGACGGTTGATGGTCCTAAGTAGCTCAATGAATAATCCAGAGGGTGATCCAGAAGGAGATGGAAGGAAAGGGAAAGGAGTCTGAATAAAGAGCAGAGGAATTCCGCATAAAATTATATATGCCCAATAAAAAAGTAATAATGGAATGGAATTTTTAGGAGCGAGAGATACTCAGCCTCCTCTCAGCCATCCATCCAGTCATCCATCCGATTACTAACTGTATGTACTTGTATGTATGTATGTGTACGTAGTACACATACAAACAAGGACGCGGCTAAAAAGAGGAGGGAGGAGGAACAGAAGAACAAGAACAAGGACGAGGACCATGATCAATTATTATGTAATATCGACTCTGGATGGTCATACAAGTATGCATGTATCTGTATACTGTATACTGTATAGTATAGAGCCCAAAGTTGGGATGTTATGGTCGAAATTCCAGTACTGCTGGAATTGGAGTGGCTTGAGATGGAGAGCATGGAAATGAAGGAGAACTAGACTATTATACAATGGATGGATAATGTCTTTGTAGAAGGAAAACCTGGAGAAAGCAGACCTGGATGATCAAACTAATACGGAAATACATACACATGTAGGTATATGTATGTATATCCTTATTACTTATACACACGAGACAAAAGACTAAGACCAAGACTAAAGGAGTCACTGTCGTTTGCTAGGCTTCATCCTCATCGTCTTTTGCTGGATATACATTATACATACACGTACATATATGTATGTACATTGGTACATTTAGTCATGGAAGGAAGAGCGACGAAGGCCGATTTTTGGCATTATTGCCCATGTTCGACCGTTCGCTCGCTCGCTTCCTCGCGTTGTGCCCGTCATCGTCTCCGCTGCTTCCTCCTTCGTCTGTCATTTCAACGGGAAAACCGTCAAGGTCAAAACGATAGACGTCTTTCCAGCCTTCATTTCGATTTTCCTTTCTTCCTCGTTATTTAGGCGGTAATAACGAACGTCTATCGTAGCGAGAAAATAATAGAACAACACATATATGTATGCATGCACAATATAATATACTTACTTAATATCTAGTCAAAATTCTGAAATTCTTTTGTCTTTAGTCATGATTAACAATCAGTTTGGGTCCCAAATCAACAATCGGGTGATTGTTGATTTGGGACCCAAACTGATCGTTTTTTCATCGGTTTCATTCATTTCAATTATGACATTTTAGCCAATCCAACTCATAATTTGCCTCATATTGTTAACGGATTCCTGGTCAAGCAGGCCAAGCCTATTAAATGTGCAACTAATATACACAATACACAGATAGTATTAAATTTAAATATTCAGCTAATTAATACGATATTCGTACGTACATTGTACAATGTACCATCATCTTTAGTTCGGCGCCTAGAAAGTCAGCAGTCAGCATCAAGGATCATCAGGAAGAGAAATGAAATTGTTGACATTTTATTGCCATTATTATATTGACGACGAGAACATTCCACCCAGTTTTTCAGAATCGAACACAGGGTCTGCACACTTGTTACCGTTTCTCGTATTGGGAGTGGGAGTGCTGTTGGTATGATGCTTAATTAATTTTGTGACCAAAAAGCAACACGAAACATGAATCAAAGAGCACAATATTGCAATGTAAAATACACGAGGAGACGAACATGATATTTAAGTCTGAAGTTGGATCTTTGGCCATGTGGATGGAAAATACCAACATTACTAATTTTCATATTCATCGCCATCAACCTACACATAAACAAATGTTAGAACAATATTTGCTTGCACATTGCACATAACTCGAGCTTCTCATTCACAACTCTCCCTCTTGTTCATTCTCTCTCGTATTGCTCACAAATTCACTCGCGGGCTTGTTTCATAATATAGCAAGAACTTGACCCATGTACATTGTACTTATATAAGTATACATCAGACATACAGACCTCTATATTTTGTTAAAATTGTTACAAAATAGTGTTAAGTTGAAAATTGAGCCGTGAAAAACGTTGATATTGGTTAGTTTTGCAATATTTCCAAAAAATTACACAATGCTGCCTCATTGGATAAATTAATTGTGTAATTGTGAATCTGCACTAGAAATTTTCCTACTTTACATAAATATTGTCCAATAGTATTTTGCCTGCAAAATAAAAAGTTAAGTCAGCTAAACCTCATTTTAGTTTGGAAAATTACCAAAGACAAGAATACTAAAATTGCTAAATTTATTGCAACTGTGTAACTTTAATTATTAAGATGAGCTTGGTTTTTACTTTTAAATTCCCTTTTAAACCCTTTCCTAGATGTAACTACGTTGACCACGTGGGAATCGTAAAAATAAAATGAGAAATGTTTCGAATTTCTGGGAGTGTTGAAACCTTTTCTGGTATGTATGTATAAACATCCTCCCGGCCTCTAGGCTCTTGATTCATAAAATTTATGATGAATAATCATATTATTATTATTATTAGTCCGACACGCCATGGTAGTGACATGCCATGTCCTGGAACCGGAATGTCGTGTCGTACAGTACAGCTTATTTGGATCGGATTTTCTAGATACATACAATCTACACGGATATCCAAAATAAATTGTATCCAAAGTCTAGCTTGAAGCTCCAGTTCCATATTTGGCAGGTATTTCTACAATAATAATGATAAATCTTCTTGTGTTTGATGTCAATGTTGTTGATTTTGATAGGCGAGTCCGCACATGTGTCGTGTTCACGTATTGTAACTCTCAGGAATTTAGTACATAGTGCTTTGGATTAACTTCAAGTTGAAATAAGACAAAAGCAAAAGCCAAAGCTCGGAGAAATTTAACAGCAACAGCAGCAGTCGTCGCAATCAAACATCAAACATCATAATATGTAAAGGAAATAGATTAATCATATGCAAATATAACATCTCGTAATAAAATCCAAAACAGGACAAACGATAAAAAATTAAATAGACGTGCATGTGTGCGTGCTTGATCTCTATTTTCCTTTAACATTATTATTCATTAATATCAGACTCCTAATTTCCTACCAATTTAACTCTTTTTTGTTGTAACAGTAAAACTGTTCACCGAAAATTCACACATTCCAGCTCATTTGGTTTTTAAAACATTAATAAAGGCAACCAAGATACATAATCAATCAAACGATCTGCTGCATTAGTCCCAAAGGGACACACAATATTAAAATTTGATGCATTTCATTTAAATGTACCGTGTATAGTCGACTTGACAGGTTTTCTGATTTTTAGCTGTAAAAAGTGTTCCGGTTTTCACAAACATGCATGAAATAACTTCAGCACAAATACAGCAAAAATCCAGATGGTTTACATATATCATTGACCAAAGTTGTAATTTTTATTTGGCATCTCACACTATTTTCCAACAAAATACACTAAAATTCATCCTAAATAGTGAAGCTAATGCCCTAACACAGTTCAAACTTGTCCGTAGCATAAATGCATACACATGTATGAGAATCCTCTTATTCATACATTATTCCAATCTACATCCAGACATATGTATCACTGTGTAAAAGAACAAGGCAAGTGCAATACAGCAACGTATAAAGGGAGATAAGACCAGGCTGAGGATATTCGTGGGGTTTGTTTTTTGATGAATCTCTGTTTTGATCGTTTGATTCCTCAGAGTTTTTCGTTTTCACGCTCCACGTCATCTTCCTCTATCCTTTTGTCCTCCCGTTTCGTCTCATTTTCCCAAGGCCAGTGGTGGATTAGGAAGTTCTTGTTGTTGTTGCTGCTGCTGCCGTTCTATTTCTGTTGTTTTTTCGTTTCTATTGTGTGTGTATGTATGTATGTATTGTACTTTTCTAGATTCTGTGCGCTCGCTGAGTTTCATGTGCTGAGCTTTGTGTGGGGTAGAGCCCAGTCGATGTGGATTTTGTGAGGATTGAGAATTTTGTGGATGATATCCGTATCTACGTATTTTTTTACTGTCGCATTTATATTATTTCTATACATTATACATATACATACAGAGTATAAATAATACATATACACTATACACATACATATATATTCTGTTGTTTTCCGTTAGATACGTATGTATTCATTTATTAGTTTGTATAGCCCAGCACAGTACAATTCTAGAGCCAGATATGTATGTGTCTATTGTCAACCTCTTTCTCCGGCTTTCTCCTTGCTTAATTACGAAAGATGGCTGCGAACGCAAGTTTGTCTTATTATGATATGTATGTTTGTATAGAGGAAATAATAAGAGAGACGGAGAGGGAATAGAGAAAGTATTAGAAAGCAAGAGAGAGAGAGAGAAATGCAGACAGACAGACGGATAGAGCTTTGTCTCAGAGCTCGCAGCAAGAGCCACAAAAAGATTGTATAACGACGGCTATAACTATTTGTACAAATAGCGGGTGAATGGATGAGGCTGTTAGACAGGGAGGCTGTGGAGATCTCGGCGTGTGTATAAATGGCTATGCAACTATGTGACTACGACAAAGGCGAGGACGAAGACGAAGACAACCACCACCAGCACTACGATGGTTATGACGATGGCTAAGACTACTAACGGTAACGGTAGGGTCCTCTGGGGTAAAGCTGGATTCGGGCAAGTTTAAATCCCTTAATGAGCTTGTTTTGACATAGCTGTTGCTTTTTGTTACTTCTGTAAGTAGTAGTACAGGTCAAAAGACGACGGTCAGAGAAAGCAATTTCTTTGTTTTGGAGGTGCTTTGGGAAAATCATTACTGTGGAGTTATACATACATCAATCCTTTTGACCTTTTGGGTCAAAAGGTCAAATATGATCCTAGTAGAGGTTGCGTAAAACAAAACAAACGACAGAAGTTATATAGCTTTAAACGTCGACTTCCTAAAATTAGACCGGACTTACCCCAGGTGACCCTACAGTACTGGAACATGAATCATTACTGAAGGGACATAAACGAAACAGCAAGTTTCCGCGTCGGTTTCATCGTCGTCTTCGTCTTGTCGCTTTTCCTCAGCTTCTGTCTGTGTGTTTGTGACTGTGTACTTTCCCCTTGTCATTTTCTCAAGTCAGCCAGCCAACCAGTAGCTAGCCCAACGACTTTGTCATTCTTCCTCCCTGTCATCCCTACTTCTTTCTGTGTTTGAGTTTGAGTCTCTACATTATTTCGCAGTTCTTTCTACTATACAGCAAGATATTCATTCACCTTCTGCTTTTTCCCTTCCTCCGTCCAATTTTTTGGTACTTTTTTTATTTTAGCCAGTTCTTTTCTTTCCCCACAAATAATAGCCAATATTGTTTTTAAGCAACAAAACGCGGGTTTCTATCCAAGGAAATTAATACTTTGGGTTTTAAAGGTGTTTTGATTAAAACGGCTGTTTTCTTTGTTTTTTCTTCTGTATAAAATAGCTTTGCATGCATTTTTAAAATGTCAAACTTTCCCAATGCATTGGTGAAAATGCTACTGTTGGTCAAAATACTGTACTATTGTACTTTAACCTCCTATTGATTCAACATACATGCAAGTAACTGAACCTATAATAAAGTAATTGGACTTCAGTAACATGATGTAGAAAATATTGACATTTGGGCGTTTACCAAATACAAGCTATCAAATGCCAAGGATCTAGAACGCCGACAGCAAGATGTTTGTAGATGGTGGATAATTATGGATATGAAGATGAAGAAACTAGTACAATAAAATAATAATAGTGAATGAGTTCTCTTCATGGGCTTGTGTATGTATTATATATTTACAATGTACATTGTACCGTAGGAAGGAGCCACGGAATTTTCACCCTTAACCCCTTTGTCTCCACTCAATATTTGCCATATTATCATGATCATGATTACATTTTATGTTACACAACGTATGCAAATATTGCATCACATTTTACCATATCGAATAATGGCATACAATATGGAGCCAACTAGTTCATAAACAGAGTGAAATGTCAGTCATAACGTCTGATAACAAAATAACTGGACTGAGTTTGAGCTTGTGTAAAAACCAAACCAGTGAATATTTTTGGATACCCTTTACACATGTAGTAACTACATTCATTAGCTCTTAAAGGCACCATATTACATGGCTGTGGTAGTTCAGGTCCTTCCACAATATGTATTTGCGTGGACCTCTCCGAAATAGTCTTTTTTCAGGAGTTTCAGGCGTGT